>JAQGBW010000950.1:0-31448 GCA_034698625.1 Julus scanicus | reverse complement strand
AATATTAAAAATACTTACTATTAATTTGTAAAAAATATTTTTATAAATGTGGGGCATCTCACCCGGTTTTACTCTAAGTGAAAAATCATCACATTTCTTTTAGACAACACTTTGCTTACAATGAACAGAAACTTAAGTCTTGATGAAAAACTAATTGGTGATTTTAGAAATTCATCAAAAGAGTATCTGACATTTCTGCAATAACGTATGGGTCGATCTGTAGATTATTGCAGAATAATTTATGTCTAGCGAATGTTTCTATAGAAATTTTAAAACTAAACAACATGTCATATCAACGGCTAAAAGAAAGTAATTAATTAGCAAGCAATTCGTTTAATCTTTCAATGATTGCTGTGAACAAAATCTTGTCCAAATTTGTCCTGATATTTTAGGCAGAAAACAAATTGTTCGATTCAACAAGTCGAAGAAGTACACAAGTAAATTCTGATGGCGCACCACAAGCCCAAGTTAGCATGCCACAAGGTCTTTTACAATTCAGATATCCACCCTCAATGTCTACAACCTGGGAATTCCTGGCTTATCATTGCTAATTGCTTATGTAAAATACTGCCACTTTTTCCATGATGCGCTTAAGTATTCCTATCTTATCAAGTGTTGGATTAGTGGACGAGGGGAAATGCCTACACGATGTGTTAATGTAATTACATAATTATACGGGATAAATCACGGAATTTCACCAACGACTTATTTCATGTTTCAGCGAAGTTGCTTTTCAGAGAATAAGAAGAAAAAAAAAGAAAGTTGAAATCATGTTTATTTTTCTTGAGGAATTTAGCGTGTACTAAAATCGATATTTTTGGAAAGTGACAGGTTATGTACCCTATGGAATGATAGGTCGGCTAGACATTACACTCGCAATTGGACCGGACTGCAAAAGGATGAAGAAAACTAGTATTGTGAATTTTAACAACCATGAAAAGCTCATTACTGCAAATCCTCTTATAAACAACCATAATCAATGAACCACATGTAAATCTAGGTAAATGAACTCCAGATATCATCCAATTAACCGCTGGACAAACATAGCCCAGGCAGTGTATTGGGATCTGGAGTTATTAAGGTGGTTGTTTAAAGTCTCATAATTTTAAAAGTAGTCAAATTTTGTGAAATTTGAATGTAAATTGAGGCCGTGCATACGTTGATAAATATAGATACACTATTTAAATAAATCCCCATTTATGCACATGCAAAGGACACAAAGGAACAAAGCAGCATGGACTAATTTAGGAAGATGTCTCGATGGTCAACAAGAATTGGAAGGCCTATAGAGGGAAAGTTTTAGAGGGTACTTATCTGAGACGACCAAGAGCCATAATTCCATAGTCCTTACAGTATATATGGATTCCAGGGCTATTTTTCCTCTCTCGTAACGTATTGTACTCAAGTGCCATAATTCATTCGTCGATCTTTTTATACGTTCTCTATTTCGCGCTACATTGAGGCCTTGCTTTTCGTTCACTAATTTCAAAGTAGTGGAGCGGAAAAAAGGAGCACCACCAGGTCACACCTCGTAAATGATGCTCTCCAGCCAAGGCAAGATATTTTTGTTTTAAAGGGGAAACCAATCTCAATCATACCATGCATTCCCATATTTATTTATGAAGGAAACCAAGCCTGAAAATCGTTTTAACCGTTGTGGATCAATTCTGGAAATGCATCGATATATATACATATTACTGGTGCATCATCCACGTGCATTAGCAAATTAAATGCACTTTGAAGGCTGCATTTGCAAAAAGCAATATGTACTTGACCAAATGAAGGACCGTGCTCTTTCACGAGAATGAGCATTCAGCATTTGCTTGGCAGTACATTATGGGATTGCTGCTTGTATCATGTCGTATACCTGTGAAAAACAACATATTGATACTTTATTATATAGCTAGATTAGAAATTGGACAATGTACACGTGTATGGCCATGAGCGCATGTCTGGCCATAAATCCCAAGGTTTGAATATATGTTTACATATAGGCCAATGTCTGGATCAGTGGAGAGGAATGTATGGATCAGTGGGAATGTATGGATGGATAACTCTGTAATGGTATATACAGTATAGTCCAGAAATCCAGAAATTGGACACATTGTACATAATTAAATGGCGATGAGTGCATGTATGGCCAGAAATCCCAAGGTATGAAGATATGTTCCAATAGAAAATGCCAATGTATTGATATACTATACAAATACCAGAAGGGGGGGATTTCAGACTAACACCTGGTCAAGTATTTACTGTACGTATCCACATATGGCATAAAACTACTATAGGAACACATATGTCAGTCATCAATAGCTTATGTTACACGTTATGGCCCATAAGTATGCATGTCTATATATGGTCATTAAAAGGATAAATATGGAGCAAACAAGGCTATAAATGGCGATTCATTGCTTCAACACGGCTAGATATGTCATGACCTACAAGTCTACACATGTCGATTCTAGCCGGTTAGGCACAGAGTCAATATTGCACAAAGCTCTTTCCTGGGCATGGCCAAGTGAGTTGGTCGAAGTAAAAAAAAGCAAAGAGCTGCTTTCAATAAGCGATGCCAATGCTTATGTCACCTTTGGGATTAAATTGATCCGATGCTTAATCCCAGTTGCATGCCCTAAATTTCGCAGAAACTTGAAAACCCGTATTGCGGAAAAGTCGAGGCTGTGCACAAATTCGTTCTTAGAAATATAGGGGCTGCCAAAATCCTTTGTTTTGGATTTTATCAAATAAGGAGTATGATGTACATCACATTTTACACTCAGTTTAGTGGCCCCTTGAGGGCAAAATACAAAATCCGTACGGTGCGGGTAAAAATGTTCAGGTTTTTTTGTTTTTTTGAAAATAAGAATGGGTCAACCCGCTTGAAATAACATGTTTTATGAAAAACATCATAACATGATGGCGCTTACTTCTTTTATCCGTTTCTTGGGGCAATTGGGTCTTACAAAGTTTCTTCGCCATATTCCTTTTTATAACAAAACAACTTGAGGTTACTAATAATTTGTAAAACCCTAAGCTATATATATTTATCTGGAAATACATAAAAACTCAATAATTTGGCCAACACAATTTTAAATTCCAAATCATCGTAAATATCACAACAAAAATTATCTTTTGAGATATCATTCTCCATAAAAATGTTGAATTATATGCCAGATTTATGAAATATTTAAATTATTCCCTCAAAGTTCACTAAAAGTCAAAATGTGTAAAATTGCATACGAACAATAAAACTGAATGTGCTACACTTTTTCAGATAGTTGTAAAACTCAAAAAGTATAAAAAGTTGACTAAAACACGAACATTAAGATGTATATTACTTTAAACATACACTCTATTGATCTTTTACCAACACTGAAAACTCAAAATGTGCACACAAAAAAAGCACACCAAAATGTGTAAAAAAAAAGTTGCGCACACAAATGTGTAAAATTACCTATTTTTATGTCAAAATGCACAGTAGTGCGTTTTCAAAACACACTACTGTGCATTTGACATTCAAATGTGTTATATTGCAAATAAAAATAGGTAATTTTACACATTTATGCATGCGCAACTTTTTTACACATTTGGTGTGCTTTTTTGCACATTTTGAGTTTTTAGTGCATGTAAGTTTAAAGATACTCGTACAAGGCAACCCTTCCATTATAAAATTTTACACCTACCAAACACGTTCAGTTTTAATTTCACATGCAAATCAAGCGAATGATTTCATCCGTTATTATACGATCTTGGCAGAAAGAAAGTGAATATGTCTTGTCCCTGTTATGTATTTAATCGTTTGTTAGAAAAACTAATTTGAAAAAAGCGATAAGCCTGCTTTGTACATGGGTCTAACACCATATTTACGTGTTCGTTATGAGGTGCATTTCCGCATAAGCAATGTATAGCCAACATTCCTGTAATGTTTAACCGTGGTATATGATCCCTGTAGGCTCGTATACTCTAATAGGATGGTGGATCTCAATATCCGTTCGCAGTTTGTGCCATCCAATAAAGAGAATGCTAACACACACCAATAGAGGTATCGTAGCACTAACTTTTAGCAAAGCATCGCGATGCTATTAAATAATTCGCTTCCGGATAAATCACATTTCCAAAATGAGATTCGGATGTTTGTCAGAGTTCAACGAATGGCTAAATAAAATAATTAACGGGTCGTGCGGAGAGGATACCAAGGAAATTGCACTATCATATACTTCCCTTCAAAATACGAGTATAGTGACTTTTTTAAAAAGTTGTAAACAATCTATACCGAATTCGGTTTTAACACCATGGATATGTTTCCAAGAAAATAGTGTCAAATATAGCGTAACAAACGTAAAGTGCTTATTGGAAACTGGACAAATTGATTCCAGCATTTTTAAAGCATGAAAGGAAACCAGTTTAAAGTTAAAAATGATAAGGGGCTATTCAAAAAGGACGCCCTCAAGAGGGGGAGAAGGAGGGAAACCATAATGGACGACCGCTAATTATGGTATTTGTCAGTTTTTGGATTTTCTGTTTAATTGAGCTTTAAAGGTAAGTGAAAAGGGAAATGGACACTGGAAGAAATGAGTCCCCAGTCCCAAATGTAGTTTAATTCTTAAAACCACTGAAAAATCGGTAATTGTAGCCAAATTTGTGTTAAACGTCAATTTTATGCTGAAATTTCCTTTAGAAGTCAGGAAATTTATAGGATGGGTCTTTGTATGTTCCAAGAAATTTTCTAGACACCCTACTTTAAAAAAAATATGAAGGCGCGTCTAATGAGTCATTTTGGGTCAGGTATCACGTCCAATCAACATAATGCTAAATTTAATCTGTCTCATAGATTTTGCAAGATATTTCGTGATTAAGAAAGGGGTCACTTCTGCACCACCCTGTATATCAGAATACGAATATACAGGGCGTTTCAAAACTCAGTACACATGTACAGTGGCTACTAGAATTGTTCGTGAGATGCCTGGAATCTTTGCACATATAGGTCACGTTGTTGGCATTGGCAATCTTAAAGGCCAATTGTGACTAAATAAACGTGTAATAAACATGTCCCCAGTTCCTTTATTTCGTTTTAAAACATCAGCGTTTTATACATGCATTACAAATTAAATTTAGGCAGATATAAAAACAACTCACGTAAAATGCCTAACAACTAATGTTAGAGTTAGAAAAAAAGTAACTTTTAAATGACAGCACCTAATTACAAACTAATGGGAATCATGATAAATACAATGTATAGGGTATTCTCTCGTCGTGTTGAACTGTATTTACCCAAAAAATATATGTAAAAGTAGTATACTAATGTGTTATATCAACATCGAGTAAAACGAATCGATATTCATATACATGAAATACAATAAAATTAAAGTGAAAAGAAATATGAAAACTGTGAAGGCTTACCTATATCGTTTGTGGCTCCCCATGTCCCTTGTTGAGCTTGTTGCGCCAACCTTGTGACTGCATCCATGTACTGCTTGGCGGCGGAAGAAGCCCCTAAAAATGTTAAAAATGCAATTTAATAATTAATGAACGTAATTTGGTGGACGTTTTTCACAACTCGCATATTTAAGACTGTAATGGATGAGTTTGTACAGAGCGATACAACGAAGCGCCCCAATTATTCAAAGCAACCAGTCGCCTAATAACAGGCCCTCGTGTAACATACATCATGTGAGTAATGTAGAAACTAATTAGCGGGGATTTTGGTACGATAATCACGCAAGCGCAGGGCCAATTATTCTCCTATAAGTTAAAACTAGGATTTCTATTGTTACGTGGTGGGCTTTGTTTGTCTAGGACCTGACCGTAAATCTTCGAAAACCGAGTGTTGCAAGTTTTAAGGGCTGCATTAAGGTGGTCAATGTGTGTGTAGCATCTAAACACGAGAAATAAAACTTATAATTTAAAACTTCTGTGGATTTAAAATGGAAACCACTAAATAAATGAGCTAACCTAAAGTGTACTACAGTTTTGTCAATAGTGCTCTAACATAACATATGATAAAAATGAGAATGGAGTTTTTAAAATCTACAAGTATGTATTTCAAAATGTGTCATCAGAGAGGGAGAACGTCTGCAACACGTTAGATACATTTCAACTCGATGCATTCTAAACTTATTAACTCCACATTTAGAGGCACCTTAGGGTCATCTAAAATTATGTTTAGGTCACATTTTTATTCCTTAACAGGGATCACAATCCTATCCTTTTCAATGGGTCGGGCTTGCAAACATACTCACAGTTGAATGAGAGAGGTTTGGGTGGGATTGAGAATTGTTTGGGGTGGCTTGATGGACCAGCAAGGGCCTCCTATTGTTGTTTTTCACTTTGAAATGGTAGATTTTTTTAAAATTAATATACAAGTTAGAAAAATGTCCGTTATTTTGCATACGCTGCCAGTAGGTGGCAGCATGAGATAGGCAAGTTGTGAGTGCAAAAATTCAAATAATTTTATTTTAAAAAATCTACTATTTTAGCGTGAAAAATGACTGGATCATGACCTTGCTGATTTATAAAGCTGTTTTAAACAATTTTTATTTTTATTTAATTTTTTTTTTTTTGTTTAACTGTGAGTGTCTTTGCAAATTTTCCCATTGAAAGGGATAGGGTTGTAATCCCCCTTAATTGAAATCTTCTTGGGTCTGTGACCACTTTCGCGATCTGGATTATATTTAACTTAACATTTTCCGAAATATTTCAAGAATAATAGAAGTAGCACCTTATATAATCTTCCCTTTTTAATATGCAAGTGCTGTATCTGTGGTAAATTTGATCTGAATATGAATGCATTTTGCGTCTAAACTGAATCAAGTGTTCCGATTGCTATTCATAATGAAATGACGACGAAGCAAATGTTCACAATTATCTCTTGAAAATTACCTTTCCGTAAACTGCAAATGGTAAAAACGTGTTTGCTGCATTTGTCAACACGCTATTTAAATTTTGTGGGCACTTTTATACGAAGGCAGCTTTTGCATGATTGCTTGAATTTCGGCGTTCTTCAGCAGCAACTTTATACCAAAAAGACTATAAAAAGCCAGATAATGCGTACATAAAATGCAAATACAGTTTCCAATAGACATTCGGTGCCAGTTCGTAAACTGAGATTGGCGCGTAACCCGTTTCGCCCTCTTGTATAACACTCTTGGCATACGTATATATATACACTTAGATAATCTTACATTTGATTGCATCCTGTATTGCTTAACGCCTAAGCACATTGGCTTACTGTTGCAATCCGAATTGATACCGCGGAAGACAAAGCACGTTATTCGATTAGATACCCGATATTTTCTTATTTTCAAGACATGATACATGTTTTCATGCTTTGTTACGTGTCATGCTCGATATTCGATACTATTGTTTTATAAAGTTAGGTTGGCATATAATAATACTACAATTGGAGACCTTATACAGACGGATTCCATTTTTTTAAACGAACTCTTATTATTGAATTTGTTAACGTCATGTCTGAACTGTGTCGCATTCTTTCATATAAATATATTTGAACAATAACGAAAAATAAGTAGGGGAAGTAATTCCATACGTCAAATAAATGCGAAAAACTATTATGGTCTGATTTGCAAGAATAGAAATGAAGTTTGCCAAAAAAAGGCTTTATGATAACATTTTCGAGGGGCCTTGGAAATTTGTGATAAAAACAAGACAGGTGTTTCAAAAAAAAAATCCATATTAGCAAAACACCAAACTTCAGTCTGCACAAATGTGCAACGTACCTAAGAGATTTAACCAATTTGCCAAGACTTCAGAGAATATTCCAGCGATAATTCCAGAATTTCATGAGCATGTCTAATATAGAATCTGGCAGATTCAAATCAACTTCATACCCTACAGTCAGCATAATTCCGTGATATGTAGTAATAGTACACCAACACAGACTCTCTTAATATATTTTATTTGTATCTATACATCTAAACCCACTATACCTCAACATAAAACACCATACCTTAATTTCCATAAACGATAGCATTGCAAATTACATTCTAACAAACCACACAAATGGACCATCTACAAAATAGTGCACATGTGTAAAAAGTTCAAAATGTAATAACCAATGAATAAGATGCCCAAAACATAACATTCATTGCAACATGCATAATAGGGACAGAGAGCCCTAACTGTACCTCAGTCAGTCAGCATAACCCTTCACCAACAACCCAATTTGGGTATATGACCCACCCCTACACAAAACATCAAATACAATGTAAACACATCAGTGATAGGGTTTGAGTACCCTTAAGTTAAATATTCTCATTGAACCAGTCAGCATAAAAATGCCATATGGTATAGAGATGCAAGTTGTTAAATCAAGAACAATACTTTCTTTGCCAACACGAATGTGCAATGCAACTAAATATAACTTGGGAGCAATGAAACATATGCAACATCATCGGGAAAGCCTTTTTGTTTCGTAAACTGTGTCTTGTCCCACTACTTTTGCACATTACTGCAAGCCAAACGAAAAGCGCACCTTTAAAATAGATGTGCAATGTTAGTCGTTCTTGTGCAGACATGGCTTCCGAAAATTTCCTTTCAGGTCATAGATGCCAGGCACGCCATTAGACATTAGTGTACGCTTCACGACCAGCTCAAGATGCTCTCCGGGTTCACGTGACGGGGTCAAGATCTTCCGATGCATCCCCGCCATGCTCGTGTATAGTAAGCGCAAACACCACGATTTAAATACCAAAATACTTTTCAATCCTCCGATGGGCTTACAGCAAGGATCTTGCACACCCTTTAACCATAATTCATTCAAGAAGAAGAAGCAAAAGTAGAAAAAGAGGACGAGGAACAGGAATGAAGGGGGGAGTTTGTGTGTGAGGAGGAGGAGGAGAAGGGGTGTGCTTTCCCCCACTGATCACGTGGCACGGGCGCCAAAAAAAAAATGGGGGATCCATCTGATTCCATTAGTCATCCACAGCTTGACTTTTACACCTGAATCTCGAAAGTGTGGCTTAAATCTTGCACAGAGGCAGTTGACGTATCGGAGTCGAACCTTTTCATGCGGAACTTAGTGCTGGATGCGTGGTCAAGACGTTGAAAAATGGCACCGGCAGGGGAAAAGTTTGAACGTGCAGACAGGTTACTAAGTAATGCAATATGGATGGCATTACCGAAAGGGCCGTTACGAAAATCACGTCACAATCGATAGCGTGAACATACGCTAGAAGGCTAAAGACAGCCTGAAAAGTGCATTAAGGCAGATGGGATACGCCTTGAGCTTAATGCCTGACGTGGAAAACATCTCTGGTAAATACAAAAAAGGAACATCGCAATTTCGAGGGCACTGATTCTTAGTGATGATGGTATCGGAAACCATCGATACCATGATGCATTTGAAAGTATACGCACTTAACTGGATGTGAATTGTGTATAGTAGCAGGGGTGGCTAGCCCGTAGGGACACCAGGAAATTCCCCGGTGCACCCTCCCCTTAAAGAGCGAACTGGCGCCCTCTGAAATGAATAAAAAGGGGGGCATTAGCGCCCTCCTATAGCACTTGTTACACCGCCCTCTAACTACAACCATTCCATCCATGTAGTGTACTGTACCCAAATTGTATTAACCCGGATCCGAATGATCTAAGAATGAATACTGACAACGTTTCAAATGCCTGTGCACCGTGTAAACAATTCAATAGAACAAATAGAACACATGTTACAATAAAGTCAGATGAAAAGGCCCTTGCAAAATCCTAACTTGACATTATGTCATCAGAAATCCTGACTGTCGAAGTTACATACATGTAGGGCAGTTTTAACACACCTAACAAGTTTAACTTCAGTTACCAGTTTAGTAGTGTACCATACCGAGTTTCATATAACTCTTCATAGATGGCGCTGGGATTTCTCAAGATGTGTTGTACGATACTTTCACATCGAGTTCAACAGCAAACTGTTATTCAAAACATCATTGATAACTTGTCTGTTGCCTAAATAGCAGTCTAAAAACCTGTGCATTTTTGGATTGTATAAAAAATGTATAATTTATTTGAATATTATTGTATAATGTATTTATTGACTTTTTGTCAGTTGTACTCAATGAGAGTGTGAAATAAAATAAAATAATAATAATAATAATAATAATACTGTACAACGAATACACCATTTAGTAAAAGGTAGTGTTGACCAAGGAAATATTCGGCAGACGAAACAACTCAATCCACAATCGACTTTAACGTTGAAAAGGGATCTTCCCTAAGGCGGAAAAGGCGTGAATTACAGGGTTTTCTTCATAAAATAAACAATCATATCTTATTAAAGTACAGGCGGCGTATGAACGCAGCCCATGAGTATTCTACTAAATTGGAAATTTGGAATTCGTAATAGCTTACGGATGCATTTCATTTTCCTCTATGTTTACGTCCTAAGATAAAAGTAAACATTGGCGCAATTGTGAAATTTGTTCGGGTAATTGCATTAACGCGACCCTTTCACGTGTTTGCTTTCCATGAGCAGCATAATCAAAATTGCAAACTGAATTTATGGAAAACAAATTAGGCCAAATTGCAGACGACGTTCAAATTGTCCAATATATATAGAACTACTAAATGCTGGAATTACAGTACAAGTATCAACACTGGCTACACATATTTCCTGAAATGGGTGGAGCTAAACTGGTTGACTGACGAACGTCAACGATACCTAATTACAGCATAATAGCCCCTAGTAAGAAGTCACAAAACATACTAATTGTTTTTTTTGACAAGCACGGACATATCCTATATGTCTCGATCATTGAATGTTTGATTTTTGGAAATGTCTTAAGGGGCCATTCAAAAAGGACGTCCTCAAGAGGAGGGGGCTGCTGGCATGTGGACAGGATGATGGATGAAAGGAGGAGGGTATAGCCATTTTGGACGTCCACTAATGATGGTATTTTTCAGTTTCTGGATTTTCTGTTCAATAAGTTTTTAAGGTCAGTGAACGGGGAAATAGACACTAGGAGAAATGTGTCCCCAGTCGCAAACGTATTTTAATTTTTAAAATTTCGGGAAAGTCGGCAATTATGCCTAAAACTTTTGTTAAACATCACTTTATGCTGGAACTTCCCTTCGAGGTCGGGAAATTTTAGTTATTAGAAAAATCTGGAAAATGTAATGGAATTGGTGGCGACTAGTGCTTGGAAATTTATTGAATGAGCTCTTGAATATTCATTCACACAAAAAAAATTCAGGACACCCTACTTTTCATAAAAACGAACAAAAAAAACTAATGGCATCTTTGAGAGTGAGGGGCTGTGGGAGTCTGGGCTAAAACTGACACCATGGGGGCAGAGGGGAAGTCAATTTTCGAAAACAAATTTCGAGAACGTCCTTTTTGAATGGCCCCAAACATAAGAGATGCAATGGCAATTCTTAAATGTGACGCAAGAAAGCACTTTCAGTACAATTGCATAGTGCGTCTGTATACGACAATGACAACACTACACAAGCAGAATCTATTTGCCCAATGGCAGACTTGAATATGTGTACCAGGTTTTACTTTAGGTTTATGTTTAAAACAATCCCACAATTTGTTCAGCTGAGAATAAAAGAAAACATCACGTCTATATCGGTGATCTAATACACGGGTAAATATGCGAAACAAAAAAAACTATAAAAACCCAAAATAGCAAAACGAAAGATAGGCACATGAAAATACTTTACCTTTATGCCACAGAAAAGAACCAACAAAAAAAAACCAATAAATTTTATTTCATCGTCTACATTTTCTTTTGTAACGTTATATGCCCGATCATAACCTTAAAATAAACCATTTAATTTATGAGCAGCCATGACGACAAAGTAAAGATGAGCAGCAATCTTGCATAAATTAGTAAAATTGCTTGAAATTTGAGTAATGCAATACTGTAGGTTGGTTATTAGAACATCCAGTTTATAGACAAGAAATTCACAGAATACAATATACGCAATGCAGTTTTTTCAATTTCTAGGACTAGATGGAGGTCTTTGGGGATTCATTATCGCGTAAATTTAAAAATTTACAGAAAAGATATCCCGAAGAAAACTCAATATGTTTAGTATTCCATTTGGAATTTTTTACAGCTGCTCATAAACTTGAAATAATGCATTTATGTATGAGCAACCATGATCGTGAAGTGAGACTGCGATTAAAGATGAAATTAAATAGACAGCGTGATGAAGCCCTTCGCCATTCATCTAAAGCATTAGTTGGAGCTCTAAAACCCCCCATTAAAAAGCAGTTAAGGTACTGACAAAAGCCCATAAAAACTGCGTTGTTTTGACACCAGAATATAATAAAATATTCCGCCCGAAATCTATTTCTGATTGACTATAAATTAGCGATAAACTTTTAATGAAATTTATCTGTAAGACAAAGTTTGCGGTTTATTTGATTTTTTGGTGTGTATGTATGGAAGCGAGCAATTTATAGGGAAATGAAAAGATGGATCCCATCAGCATGAAATTAGGATAAAATTTGCAAGAGTGCCCCATTTAAATGCAATCTCTGGTTAACGGTTAATAGGTTAAAGGGATGTTCCCTACATTCCCTATGGACCACTGAAATTTGCAGGAAGCGCCAAAAGCCATCTTGCTCAAATTGATTTTGTAAGTTTGGAAAGTAAGGATATCCATATCCATTTCATGTTTATTGGTAGTTTTACAACTGAAAATACAAATTAAAGAATCGTGAGGTTAAACCTGACATATCCCTGATCGTCCATCCTAATCCTCAAAATAACACTGAGTCATAAACAAGTCGAACCCATTAAAAACAAATCACAACTTCGTGAAAAATGATTCGATTTAAATGAAATTTGGCACTTGCATAGAACAATAGTGCAAGAACAAAAAAAAACTCCTTCCATATATGCGACCAATTTCGGAATTTTTCATTTTTCAACAAGACCCACGTGTTCGAAAAACAGTTGAACTACTTCAACCGTCAATACCACAGTTCATTGAAACCAACCACTGGCCACCAAACAGTCCGGACTGGAATCCAGTGGTCTACAAAATTTGGGGAGTTCTCCAGGAAAAGGTTTACAAAACAAAAATTAATAATATCGAAGATTTGAAACTACGAATTAAGAAAACTTGGATTATACTCGAACAGCATATAATCGATTCGTCAATCAAAGAATGGCGCAGTAAACTCCCGAGTTTGTATAAAGGCCACCGGAGAACATTTTGAGCACATTTTATAATTCAGTTTTGTTTCTACACTATTGTTCTATGTAAGTGCCAAATTTCATTAAAATCGAAGGATTTTTCACGAAGCTGTGATTTTTTTTATTGGGTTCTACTTTTTTATGACTCACAGAATTAGATGGCGCAGTGTATGCGTGTCTAACATCTGCATTTGGTATGGGTCCAGGAACAGCGTTAGAGCCGTAAATTGATCAAGACTGGTAAAACTTTAATTAAAAAAATTAAATTAACGACAGGAATGTGTATAAATCTCTCTTGACAGAGGCCTGTGAGCAAAAATTTCAGGCGACCACGTTTGCATTATACGATAAGATAAATGCCCTTAAAACTAAGCGGACTATACTGGTTGGAAACATGAATAGTTTACAGCATTAATTCGCTTATAATTCCATTTTAATTAATGAACATGTCTTGATAAATGGGATGCAGATGTATACACGTTTGTTCCTTACTTTCTTCATATACAGAATATACAGTATTTTATCCGAAATTAAGTTTCATCGTACTATGTTTCGTTTTTTCTCTCGAGTGCATTACACTGTATAATTTCGAAAACAAAGTTAGATGGCACATTTTCCGACGTGTAAATTCCAGAAATTTGCACGCATAAATTGGCGGAGTAATTGTAGCGCTTGACAGAACAATAGGGCTCGAAGCAGAGCCTTATACAATAAAATTAATGTCATGCTTTTAATACCGATTGTTTTTGTCATTAGGAGAACTAGCGGAAAAATTAACAAGATAGGAGCTAGAAGAAAAGTGGCGAATTTCCTAACAAGTAACATACACAAAGGACGAGGCAAGTCAAATGTTTCTGCTTCACATAATTTTTTCCTAATTATCGAAAATTTGCCAACCAGCTCGTTATAATTGAAAATTATACAGCATTAAATTTACTTTGTATTGGTTTTTTTATGTCACATGCAATATGAAAAGAACATTCCCTTCATCAATATTTGAGAAAGCTCATTTGGCCCCATTACTTCAACTACGCCGAAGATTAATGACAGCGAGTGATTGGCGTGCCTTTAATCAAATCCGTTAAGTAATTTAATCCGAGACTTAAACTTCAGTCTAATAATCAGTGTGATTACATGGCGATCAACAATAACGCGATTATGTTGAAGTAAGGAGTAATACAGGTGACGTGATCCAAAAGATTTCCAAATTATTCATGCATAACCCAAAACTAGACCTACTTGTGCTTAACTTAATTACAAAACAAGCTTGAAAGTTACGTATATACATGCACGAACTGTATACTACATACGATGAATTTCGATGGATTTCTGGGCTAATCCAAGACAAATTAAGAGAAAATGGGGGTTATGGTTCATCATTTAACCTTATAAAATCAATCTACAACAGCATATGACATCAGCGTACTTACACGACGACATACAGGGGGAAAAAAATGCAAATATGAAATTAAGAATAAATTTATAAAGTAGACAGACAATACAACAACAAGATTTTACAGATAATTTTAATCATTTATTTTCTAATTACAATAACTTACTACAATTAATGAAAGCTACTACGACTATTTAAGGTAATCGAAAAACATTCATTTACGCCTAGACATGATTTTTGCATTTTTCAGCAAAAATCAAAAATTTGAAAAACTACAAAAAACATTTTTGCGCACGTCTGAATATGGCTAGAAATCATGTCAATAACATTTGCAGCAATAATTATGTATAGTTTAGAGTAAGATTAAACAAATACTTCCAATTCATTCTGTAAGACATTACATGTCCTGACATGCTTGTAGCAATGTTAAATACCACATTTTTGCAACCATTTGTTGTAGCAAAAATCCTGAAGTATCATAAAAGTATACCTGAAGAGTGCACTTCATGCACAACGTTAATATACAAAGCACACAATCTTGCAAATCCGTCAGAATATTAATTCACATATTTTAATCCGAGCACGTTTGTACAAATCATAGGGTTGTGAACTTATGCATGAAACACTAAATCTATCAAATAGGGGAATTACATTGGATGGCATAGCACCTAGTATTCTGTATAGATGAGCACACAGGTCAAAACCAGTATTTGCACTAAATCTCCATGATAAACCCACTCTTCTGCTGCTGCTGTTGTACAACTATTTTTTCCAATTAAGGCAACATAAGATTAACATTCAAATCGAATAAGCATGGTCGATGTATACACACACAGTTTGGCCCGAAGTCGAAATTAAATTTGGGAATATTGAATATGGGTGGTTAACACGTGCAGAAATTTGATGTTGGCCTGAATAATTAAATTTTGTAAGTTGCCTTCGGCATGTATAAATTGCGTCTAGTTAAACCAGACTTTGAATTTTGAACAACGTGCAACTTAATGAAAATAAGATAACTTTCAAATGTAGTAACCAGTTAACTACCTGCTGAAAGGAAACTAAATCGAGATTGTATTTTTAAGTATTAAGTATTAGATATGAGAAGCCTTTTAATTAATCTTAAAAAAGCATACACAAAATAAGTAGCCGCTGAACGAATTAACAAAAAAAACCTTAATTAAGAGAATATTGCATCTTTGCCAACGATAGCGCTATAATACACATTGTTTGGTACTTTCATGTAATTTCTGAAAACATGAAGTTGGAATATTTAATATGCAGCCTCCAAATAAACCGCATTAAAAAGGAAGGTAAACTGTGGAATTATTAATCCCGGATGGAAGGGCATATATGGGACATATTAGGCCCTTCATGGACCATATTAAAATCACAGTACATAGACGATAGAAAATTGCAATAGTATTCATACAGTAAAGTTTTTCACCATATATAGCGTGTATCAAGCATCAATTAAGGTATTATATACTTCGATGTATTAGCTATATTATTGGTATATGCCTTTGTATGGACATAATACTATAGATAGTCATGTAAGTACAGATTATCTTTTTGAAGTACAAATAGCTTTATGTATACATGAGTAGCTAAATACATGTTTATGGCTGTACAACGCCATATGCGAACACATGGGCCATAAAATGCAAAATAGCATATACAATGTTCCAACTGTCCAATTAAAAACAGATAATGATTCCAATCACTGGTTCATTCTTCCCGAATGTCGTCGCACCCTGTATTTCCATTTCTCTTGCAGAAAATCGCAGTAAACCTTGATGGCATCCCACTCCAACCATATCTGCTGTATGGCTTTCCATTTATTGCGATAAGCCCGCACGAAAAGAAGGAAATGTGTGGAGAAATATATAAATGTAATGCACCAACATCAGGCACGACCCATTGTGCCATGTTACGCATTCAAAACATGGATCCAGGGTCCATGTGTTACATAACACTGGCCATGACAATGAGATGGCTATCAAAACTGCCAGGACGTTAAGGTTATCAGGGCGTATACTTACGCTCTGCTGAATAAAGTCTTTCAAAGCCTAGAAATTTGCCAAACATGAACAGCATTTTTTTTTTTAAACTGACCCCTTGCATTATTGTTAATGGGCTAGATCTTCAATAAAACTCAAAAATAATAAGGCAAATGAACGCTGGAGCAAATTATCAGTTTAAGTCGAGGTCTCATTTAGGGGTGTGCATACAAATGGCGTACATTTGAAATAATTTCCAACCACATAATGCCCCCTCAGAAACCGTTAAAGCTTATCACAATTTGTTAATGTGGTTGCGATGTATACGAGAGACATCTTCCTACGTGAAATCTAGTCTTCTCGTTTTAATTCATGGTGCTAAGCCACGGATGCCAACAATTTACGAGCTTCTATGAGGAGATGTTTCTGAACGCTAAACGGGCGAATACATATCTTCGACCATACTTTACCAAATGGCAGTGTAACTAATTAGGAAACTCGTTACTCTCGCTTAATGGCCACTAAAAGCTACCTAGAAATTTTCAAAATTACTAATATACTCTTGCGGACTGCTACAGCGTTGTCGCTGCCGGCTATATCATATATAGAGGCTCCGGCTCTTTATTAATCGATTTATGTGACATAAAATTGAAATCAACTTTCCACGAGTAATAGCTGTCTGCGCATGCCGGGTGAGGCAGAAAACTGTTTCTGTCCTCTAAACAGCTTATATCATACATATTACACCAATTTATACCATATACTCATAAGGATATTAGAATCTTTTAGTTAATCTATAAGTTTAGAGAAACTTTCAGTGGTTATCAAATGATATGGCATACACGTTTGAATGTTCTCCAGCATGGGATGTTAAATTACTCTAAAAGGGAATGTTTATATCATATTCTCAGAGATATATTAATTCTACAAAGTGATAAACGTGTGAAATTGGGAAGTAAGTTGTGATACATGAAGTCACTGATTACCAAATTATATGGAACATGTTTGAATGTTCTTTGGTATGGAATGTTAAAATACCCTAAAGGGGAATGTTTATATCATATATTCTCAGAGAAATATTAGGAGTTCTACAAGGTGATTAACGTGTGATGTTAGTTGTGATACAACAGTCATTATAGTTACCAAATGAAATGGAACATGTTTAAATGTTCATTGAAGGTCAAATTATCTTAAACGGTCCAACATATTCTCAGAGTCTAACAATTCTACAAAGGGATAAACGTGTGAAATTATGAAGTAAGTTGTGATACATGAAGTCAGTGATTACCAAATTAGATGGAACATGTTTGAATGTTCTTTGGCATATGGGATGTGATATTACCCTAAAATGGAATGTTTCATATTCTCAGAGAAATATTAGGAGTTCTTCAAATTGATAAACGTGTCAAGTTAGTTGTGATACTTCAAACAAGTGGTTACCAAATGATATGGAACCCGTTTGAATGCTCTTCAGCATGGGAGGTCAAATTACCATAAAGGGGAATGTTTATACCATATTTTCAGAGATATGTATTTTAGCAGTTCTACAAGGCGATAAACGTGTGAAGTTAGTTGTGATATATCAAGTCAGTGGCACGGAATACCATATTACCCTAAAAAATAAAAAGTATAACCACATTCTAGTAGTAGAGATAAGTATTAAACTACAGAAAATAGTCACCAGTCATTAGTTCAGACAACCCAAAAAACTTCATAAAAGAAATTAGGCTTCAACACCTAGCCAACATCTTTACCAATAATAATTCCTACTAATTCGAGAAAAGCGTACGATCTTTCAACATTCGGTCTTTAAAGATTGTGCATGGCAAGGAGCAAGTTGAACAACGATACCAAAATTAATGATAGTGAAAACTAGATGACAGGCTCTAGGGAGGTTTTAATTTACAGTTGCATTCATATGGGACATTGGGAAAACTAGTGCAAAGCTAGCAAAAATTATTGAGGAAGGCATATCCAAGGCAACGTCCCAACTTGAAAATTTCAGCAATTTGTGAAGATGGAAAACCGTGATGAATTCCGCCTACATGTGTACATCTCTGCATGCATGCATGATACACAAGACTAATTCAGGATGCTTCAACCAATCATCCTTCCAGTACATGATACGACTATCAACACTATTTCGACAATGTGCAAAAGTGTCAGCAATGCCGCCCCTTCACTACGCTGCATTAAAAATGAGGGGATGGCGCAATTTAGCTCTGCAATTCTTGCTTTTCGATATTTCCACTCGGATGAATCCGCCATGATCACGCTGATTGCCGCGAATATTAATATACGATGATTGAATCTCAAACCCCTTGGACTTGCCAAATGGCTAGCAAATTGTCACATACCAACAATTGGCGCTTACAGGAAATGCAAGCAGGGAGAAAATATTCAGAAGTCTATAATAGCGTCCGAAAATGCTTGTGTAATGTTCATGGACACGTACAGGATGAGGGTCCACTTTACAACATTTCTATGTACATTTTAACAATGCACGTCCACACACTGGCATACATATATACAAAAAAGTAACAAGATCAAGTAATACTTCTTACAGATGTCATTTATGAGCTGAACTGTCTTCCAACTACAACAATTTCAAAACAATCTTAACACTTGTTGGATCTTTTGACAACCAGATCCCCAACATTTCATGACTATTAATCACATAATTCTGTTATTCTCTTCAGAACACATTCACCATTAAATTAATAATGAAACATATATGTGTAACGCTTATATATATTATGTTGCCTCATTAGTAATGTCCTTGGAAGTTAGCATTCCGATTTTCCTATAGCAAAACATTAAAACTTATGCATCCCAGTAGCAAATCAATGACAAAACACATTAATTACCACTAATTAACTTGTAATATGAATTTTTTATATGAATTTTTAAGGTATTCTCTTATCTGTGTAAAATCTTATATAATATTCTTTAAATCAAAATGAAATAATCTAAACAAATATTTGGTATTATCTGCACTGAAAATGTTGTAAAACTACAAGTACGGCCTGATAATTCAAGAAACTAGAAGTTTGGACATTGATAAACATTGAATAAGCAAAACCCCTTAATTACCACTAATTAACTTGTTATAGTTGAATTTTTTAAGGAATTCTCTTATCTGTATAAAATCTTCTTTAATATTCTTTAAATCAAAATGAAATAATCTAAACAAATATTTGGTATTCAAGCAGCTGAAAATGTTGTAATACTACAAGTACGGCCTGAGAATTCAAGAAATTATAGAAGTTTGGACATTGATAAACATTGAATAGGCAAAACCCATTAATTACCATAAACAAAAAAATCAAACTTGTCAGAGGTGAATATTCAGGGGTCCTATATAAGCATTTACATTTTAAATGAAAATAGAGCAATCAAGTAGCTAATAAGTAAACAATTAGTATTCGAACAATAGAAAATGTTGTCAATACTGTATACATACAGCAGGCAGAGTATACAAACAACTATATTACTCAAGCAGTTTAGAAATGAATAAACATTGCACGAAAGCATGACAGCTCATGAAAAACCAGCAGCTCTTGACTAATCTTGAGCCATCTGACCCTCTGGAGATAAATGACCAGGGCAGTCAAGAGATTTTGATTAATTTTCACTAATTAGCAACCCTGCCTTCGCTGTAATTAATGGCGAAAGTGGATATGGCACCTATGCATGTAATGAATCTGCGGCATTTTCTGCATTTCTGCCGCTGCACTGTATACTTATCCCGCTATTAATTTAACACAATCCCGATATACAAGACAGGTTAATTTATTTACACAATTACACGTTTAGGGAATGGAAAGTCAAATGGAAGGCGAGCGGGTGTGGCACTTGGACGGGTATATCTATACGCCATGTTTATTGATGATGATGAGCAATTTCAAGTGACAGGCCAATGAGAATGTTTCTTAACTTCAATGGCAAGTTACAGCTGCTCTTTTGCAAGCATATCTTCAGACTTCCAGAAACCAAGAGGTTTTTTACACTAAAGAAAAACCTAACTCAAAAACGTAAACAAAGATGTTGACAAATGACGAAAACGATATAAATGCATAAAAGAGCCAAAACAATGTTAAACTTTGCAAGGAGAAAGAAAAACAGATTTTGGAAGAGTCAAAGATTTTTGAAATGAAAAGTCATTTATCAAAGTCGAGAATGCGCCATATTTTTTGTTAGATCACCGCATATGTTTCTTGAGGGTTCCAAATATTAAAAATCCGCCAAGACGTCGTATTTCAGTCTTTACCCCATGACAGTCCCAAAAATAGACAAGTAAAAAAGAAGTTAGCAAAAAAAAAACGATCCTAATATTCAATTTAGTCTGTTTTTATGAAAATGAACCTCTGGTATATAAAACTAAAAAAAGTAACCAAAGACGAATGAAAGATTTGTTTATCCACAAGACAGTTGCCAAGAAAGTCGACATGCACATTTACAACTCAGTATTTTTTTAACAACAACACCAACAGTAGAAACTTTATTAACCGGCCCCTTCTTATCCGGCTCTCCGGCTTAAACGTCGGTTTCAGAAGTGAACATAAAAAACGCAATTGCCTCAGTACATATACAACTTTACTGCTACAAGAATAAGTTACGTCAATAGACTTTTTTAAAAAAATGTGACTTACTTTTATAAACATACTAATTACACATCAATATTTTATAATATATAAACTCTGCTATCAAGTGTATTTTATAAGTATCATTAGTGGTCCTCAACCAAAACTAGTTAAGAGGGGTATGCTGCAGATATTTTCCAAATGTCATGCAGTTACTGTTTCGTATACTAACATTTTTTATAGCAATGAAAACTTGCCAAAAAACAATTAAACTCTAAATCAAGAAAATTGAACCTTGAAACACTGCTTCAAGAATTTAAACACTTCCCTTGTTGAAAATAAAAATGAGGAAGTAAAATGCTATTCAGTGGGTGCTCCAAACTTCTTGCTTTTTGCTGACGAGATCCACAGATCACGAACGTTCAAATCCAACAGGTATAAGCCCTGAAACTGAAATCCGAAAGTTGGTCAGTCACCCGCCACCGCAGGCTGAGATGCAAATTTCAGATTGAAAAGTGGATGACCCCGTATTGAACTTATCTGCATTCTCAAAACAGGCGCTAGTCTATTCGTCTGCTGAATGAAACACGCATGCAAATAGAATTTCTAGACTCCAGACAAGAAAAGTTGACAAGATTTTGATGCGATGTCCCACTTCCTCCCAGAGGTAAATGCAGGCTCGTGGGTGGTTCGATATAATGGTACACAACCTAATGGAAGTACGCCAAATGAATTTCAATCCCGCTTTTCACATCCAATTGGCGTCGTATATAGAGCCGCCATCGTCAAGGGCCTCCCTTGCATACGAAATTCAGGAGACAATGACCCCCCCCCCCCTCGCATAATCCCCAACAAAATATTGGTGATGGCCAATGTATTTTATGAGACAAGGATTTAAGCGGCATAGGAGATGACTTTTGTTGTAGAAATTCAATGAGGTGCTTTTTTTTCTTCCAGAAGCTTCTCATAACTTCTATTTCTACGCTCTGAAAGCCATCAAAAGTTCGGCTCAAGAAGCATTGACAAAAAAAAAAAAAAAAAAAGGTGGCAGAAGGCAGTACGTTTTTGCTCGAGCTGGCAAAACGTATGGAAGTCGGTTTGATCACCGGCATCGGATGTAGTTTGGTCGTGTTGGATTTGCCACGTGTGCCAGTCAGCATTAAATTGATGGCTTCAGCTTGTCGAACTGATTAACTACGTATTTCTCAACGTAAGAATCGGTTTTTTATGAGTTGAGGAAGAATGGAGGCAGAAAAGTGAGCCAGATTTGGCTGTGATTGAGGGCGGGAAAACGTGTGGGGGCATATTGCCCAAACTCGTCAATTCACCCACCCACTTGATTGGGGGTGGAGATTTTTACCAATCGATTGCCATTAGCCGCCATCCCTACCTCACATTATATTTCGCTGCAATAACATTCACTTATCTCTTGCAGATGCACTGAAGTAAGTTTTTTTAATGTTGATATTTTTGGTGTTTTCCAATAAGAAAAAATAAGTAACATCTTTGATGAAAATCGAATTTGTTTAATTCAATTCAGTACCCTACAGTCAACAAATAAATGCAATATGGTAAGGGATCGTACCTGTTTGGATCCCCTTTTTGGTGTTTTGAATTTTGTTCAGCACATGATGAGTGCGTGTATTCTGAATAGGGCATGCAAGAGTTCCATTATTTTCAATTTTTTAAAAAAGAGAAAAGGAACAAAAACGAGTTCAGTTTGAAATTAACATTTGTTCTGCAAGGATCGTTTTTTCTGAAAGAAGGGAAAATAAAGATCAATTTAAGTGAACATTTTTCTGAAACAAGGGAAAATTGTGAATACCATCAATCTGTGTGTGAGAAAAAGAATTGAGTGTTTCATCTGAGAAATTTTTAAAAAGTACGTCCTGACAGACATTTACTAAGGTACAAAGAATTCAAGAATCAAGAGTTTTCCGAATCTCAAATTCTCAAACTACAGCATCGAGTCCATCACTGACGGGTAGTCAGTGACGCAGGACTGAAAATCAACAGTACCCATTCATTTCAGAAGAATGCTCCTACGTCAGTAACGACTTGGACATCATTGTTAAAGTTAAATTGAATTTTTACTAAATCTGTACTTTTGTCAGGAAGGCTATTCCATCGTCTAATCGCATGCAAAAAGAAGGACCAATAGTAAGCATCCATCTTGGCACGAAGCTCAGTCAAAGGATTTGAGTTATTATGTCAACTCTTAAAGTGGTCCTTGGGCGTTAAAATATGGGAAACAAGATGTGAATTACAAGAAAGATTAAAACTTTTGAATAACCCCATAGATATACTTTCCGCGTCTGAACCTCAACGTGTCCCAATTTAAAGAGTGGAGCATTTCTGTCACACTCTGGGAATGTTGGTGATCGCACTTAAGAAACCTGGCTGTACCATCTCTATATCCTGAAAATGAACTATCTTGTGAGACGTTGTACAAAAACAGAGCATGTTCTTGTATTTACTAACATAAGTGCATGAAGTGCATAGTCATTCAACAAATAAAAAAATATATGTTAAGATAGTAAAAAAAGTTTGAAATGTTAATCCATTCCAAAAAACGATATTTACATAAAGTCACGCATCGTTTTTCGAGTCATGCTAATGCTTTTTCACATTGGAAAAAGCTCAAAAAACTTACTTCACAGTCAACACCTTGTATGAAATCCATATTCGACGTTGCTTGAGAAGATTAAGGACAACAAACACGATTTCGTGCCCATGGATAAAAAAAAATGATTTCATCTTTGCATTGAATTCGTGTGGTTTCTTCTTGTTTTTTTCGAATCCATCGCTGGCTGTCTTTGTTATTGAAGTGTTTGATTTCACTTATATCAAGAATGCGATGCAATTATAAGGGATAAAGGGCAGGAATGAAGAGATAAAAGAAAAGGAAGGATGATGAGGATGAGGAGGCAAAGCTTAGGCAGGGCCAAAGACGAGATTTGGGCGTATTTGGTGCGCTAAGGGTGGGCCGTGGCCACAGCTTACAAGAAAGGATTAAGCGTTTTGGGTTCTATGGGGATCGATGAAAACAAGCGTGCGATTAGGACAGAGTTTGTCGTTACTTTTTTTTTTCTAGATTGATGGAGAGTTCTTATGACAGCAACATTATGGAGAACCACTGGCAACACAATCGATTGCTAGTCCATACAGATCCCACCAAATTGGGATTGGGTATTACATCGAAAAAACATGCTTAGACCATTCATACAAAATTTCATTCAAAGGACACTGAACAGTGGGTTTCAGCAACACAAATACTGGAATCAGAAGTTTGGATTCACACATTAAGCCACATGACAAAAGTTAAACAAACTTAAATTTGTGAGGTCGAAGCTCTTGCAAATGATCAAGACTGCTGCTACAGAAACGATGGCCAATTTCAGAGGTATGGCATCACTCAAATGGAACATGATTTAAATATGAACAAAGCTGAGCATAAGCTTCAATTGGCGTTATTTTCTATTGAATAAAATGGAGTTGGAAAATTGTGATATGGTATTATACCAAAATTCTACACAGCCGAGTAGAAACTTCAAATGTTGTTATTAACAAATGACATCCAAAATGAAGTTAAGTGTGGTCAGATCTCCTCCAAATGGTGAAAAGCATCTTCTAAAAAGAACTATCATTGCTAATTTATAAGAAGTTTTTAGGTATCTGGGATTTTTATGACATTTTGGTCAAGTGTTAAGTGTTTAATGTAAGGTTACTAATCTCTTGCAAATAATGAGGACCATCTTCAACAGGAACAGGAACGATGTACCCTTTCAGAAGTAGGTATGATGTCACAGAAATAACCACATGAACAAATCTGAGCATAAGCTTCAGTTAGAATTATTTTCTATTGACTCTAAAATGAAGTTGACAGTAGTCAAATGATGTAGTCATTTGACTACTATCATTTGACATCCAAAATTAAGTTTAGTGTGGTCAATGCTTTTTCAAATGGTGAAAAGCATCTTCTACAAAGAACTATCATTCCTAATTTCTAAGAGAACTTGTCAAATTTATTAGGTGTCTGTGATTTTTATGGCATTTTTGTCAATTGCTTAATGTTAAGTTAGTCTAGAAATAACCCAAACAAGGTAATAATATTGACTGGGATGTTTTTAGGGCAATCGTCAACACCACCTGTATGTGACCCGATATCAACCTTCCTTAAATAATAATTGGTTTTTGTATATACAAGTACTACATGTTGCTATTGGAAGCACGACTTAGATGAACGATGAAATTTTCAGTAAGATTCAGAAATAATAAAAAAAACAAGATTCCAGATGTAATGCAGACGTGCTCGTCTTATCATTTCTTCAACATGTTTCGGATGACATTTACTAAATTGAGTAAACATTCTGAGTAAACCTTGTTATCAAGATAAAATAACAGGCTATGGGGCTAACGTGAACAATTTGGATGTATTCGTGATTTTTAAGAGATCCTGATTGCACGAAGGCGAAAACAAGCGTTAATATCGAAACCAACACTTGGTATTGGCCTACAAGAAACATATACTCCATCATGGCTTCGAATGTTAATCCCCATCCACTTAGAATATGACACAAAATATGTC
Source organism: Julus scanicus (assembly GCA_034698625.1). Lineage (NCBI taxonomy): Eukaryota > Metazoa > Arthropoda > Diplopoda > Julida > Julidae > Julus > Julus scanicus. The sequence goes on along the minus strand of JAQGBW010000950.1, from coordinate 5,733 downwards.
CACTTAATGTCGTCCAAGAGAAGCAAGTCTAGTACACAACTCTGATAACCCAATTACCACGGATTACTTTTAATACGGACAAGATTTGTTGAATGCAAATACTATGCATTTGGTTCAGAAACTATTTTTAGAACGTGTATGACAAGAACAAATCTGCAATTGAGATTTGTATCAAACACCTTCGCATGGCTTCAATAAGTAGAGGTTAGACTTTTAGAAAATAATTTAGGTTACAAAGAAAGCATGCACACAGGCTAGCAGTAAATTTTAGGTTAGATATGTACAAATAATAAATATATTGCATAAACCACCCTTTTACAACATAAGGACAAAATTAGGAAATGTTCAAATGTGGATGCTTTTGAAACATTTTCTAAGCTAAAACTGCGATTTTTCTAAAGTAAAAGTGCAATTTTTCTAAGGTAAAAGTGCGATTTTTCTAATGTAAAAGTGCAATTTTTCTAAGGTAAAAGTGCGATTTTTCTAATGTAAAAGTGCAATTTTTCTAATGTAAAAGTGCAATTTTTCTAATATAAAAGTGCAATTTTTCTAATGTAAAAGTGCAATTTTTATAATGTAAATATGCGATTTTTAAGGTAACAGTGCGATTTTTAAGGTAAAACTGCAATTTTTCTGTATTATAAGTGTGCTTTTTCGTTACTATGAAGTTATCGGGTCTCAATTCTTCATTTTCAAATATTAATCAGGTCTTAATTCTCAATAACCTAACCTAACCTAACATCATAGTACCCGATTTGGTTAGGAGAATTGAGACCCGATAAATATTTGAAAATTAAGAATTGAGACCCGATAACTTCATAGTACCGATTTTTCTGATGTAAAAATAATTTTTTTAAGTAAAATCACAATTTTTCTGCATTAAAAGTGCGATATCTCCTGGGCCTATCCCCCAAATACATAGCCAAAATATTCTACCCTTAGATTCTGGACCCATATATGTAGCTTTAAAGACAAGTAATGTTGGACTAAAATCTGTATTTGAGGCACTTTATAAAACTTGTACATTTATTACTTTAAAGCCAGAGCCAGACGTTTTATAGCAAATACTGTAGGTGGAAATGTGCTCTTCGTAGCATAAAACAAATTACCAGCCTTTGCAAGATGAATAAATTAAAACTTATTGTTTGTTTGCTTTTTAAATTATAGCCTCACCTTGTCATTCATTGTAAGCCAAGTTAATCAAGCCCAATCTCGTTGATTCTGATGTAACAGGACTTAGGTTTATAATAGAAAAGGCTCGATTCGGCACAAGTCATTTTAATGGATTTACAAAACTGATGATAAGAAATACTCGGCACACGGTCTCACGGGGGATGGCTAACGAGATTTCCCCTTATTGTGTTTATATTTGATGAAGGATGGATATTAGCAACGCAACAAATCTGATGGAAAATAATGAGAAAAGTTGGGAAGAACAAAACAGGCTTCATAAAACTTTACTGGTTGTTTCAGCAACGTGAGCAAACATGTGATGAATAAATTCGGAATATAGCGGATTACAGGGTGTTACAAATAATATGACACTTAATCCGACAATGTCGCGAAGGATTTGGAATCAAACCATGACCCGAGCATTTTCATAGAATTGCCATGAGACATCATGAAAAAAAAATCCGTGAATTTGATAACCACCAAGTACAGTTTGCAATGTGATAGCAAATGTTGAGACACCCTGTATAGTCATAGGTAAACAGATGCAACTTATTTAAATTAAATTACAAATGGTAATGTTCGCCCATTAACTAGCTTTTTAGTTGTTGCCAATATGAAATTTAAATAATTGACTGTCACAACGCTAATTTGATAATCACTAGGTAATTTGGAATGTGATAGCTTATGCCGAGACACCCTGTATATGCATAGGTAAACAAAGATATAACTTATTTAAATAAAATTACAAATGGTAATGTTCGTCCATTGACTAGTTTTTGATTTATTTACAACGTGCAATTTAAATAATAGAGTTTTAAGCCACAACTTTGGTTCCATTACCATAATAAATTTTGAAAGACCGAATACAGAGTGCTACCAAAGTTTTTGCAGAAGGCATCCTTATACACTTAATGTATTCAGGGAGAATTAAGTGAATAGTATAATTTTCAAAATCTTTCTAGCAAAATGTTTCGATTGAACGAGGTTATTAAAATTGTAGTTATTATTTTTACCAAAAACGCAGTGATTTCAATCTAAAATGGACATTGGAGTATCGATTTCCACAGTCTCGAATGTCTCTTAAAAATATGACGCAGTAAGCATCCCCGGATGATTGAATCCTTTTAGTATCCGTCGTTAACTTTTATCGATTCCCTTATCTAATATATTATTTTAATTAGGAAATATAAATCGGATGAGGCATCCTATATATTCTCTCAGATAGCGGCAAAAGCAACTCGTAAAACTATGTTACCATACGTAGAGGCGAGAGTGAGACGAGAATAGCAGCACTAACTTCAATGTCCTCAATAAACAGGACTTTAAATAATTCGTTCGTCCGGTTTATTAAGCGATTAAACGAAACAGACAAAATGGCACGTATGAAATGCTGAAAAACTTCATCGTGTGTAATTCAAATCAGCCTTTTCGAGAGTTTTATCGATGTAGACTTGAAGGCCCTGAATAACTCATTTTTGAGGCACTTGCGACGAATCAGGTACAACATATTCGTTAACTAAAATATAATGAAAATTTAATTTACTTAACCTTTAACAATGTTTCCACCTTTTGGTGCGTTCAATATTATTAATTTTAATTGGATGTTGTGGAAATTTTAGAATGGCGTTCAACCAATGGATACCGCGAAGTGTACATGGAAAGTCATGGAAATGCTTTAAAATACTTGTGACATTGTTATGATAACCCAGTCTCAAAGAAGATAAGGTACATCTGGATTAAATAAAACAAAGCAATGGGCAACAGTTTACCAGTTTGCAGTTACAGTTAGGGCTCTTGGTCCTTATTACGGATATTGCAATAAGTAGTGTAAATGTTCTTTTTTGGGTGTTTTGCCCAGGGCGCCAAATATCCTCGTTACTCCACTGGTCTCAATGGATGACATTTGACCCTCTTCTTAAATGGATTTGTTGAAACTTGTTAAGGACACTTATCTTAAGTAACACAATACAAACAATGTTGTTTTCCAGATATCAGTTTAAGGGGGACAAATTTGGGTGTTTTGCCCTGGGCGCCAAATATCCTTGCTACGCCACTGCTGTTGTGACAAACCCATGTGACTGCGATTTTCAGGAAACTTGTTTAGTTTTATCTTCTTTCAAACTACATTCAAACTCATTAAAATGTAACGGTTGGTTAAATCCATAACAACAGTTATTACCATCAAGACTCGTTTCTCTGGTTTGATAGTCGGGTATAAAACAGCAGGTAAAATTCAGCTGATATGACGATTATTTTAAGGATTTTTTAATGTCTTTCTTAAATTTAGGTATTCCCACCAAGACAACTTTCCTTAAGACAGTGATTTTAAGAAAACTAGACATAAACATACGAACTTCAGAATGTTCTTTATTATTGTACTGCACTCTTAGTTTATCACGTACACGTTACATTTATTTCTTCATGTAACAAGAAGTTGTAGGAATAGGAATAGTTTAGTTCGGCATTTCTAAATTTTATATCCAGATTATACTTCACGTCTCGTTCTAATTGCATGATTATTTCACCGATTAATCTGATTCATCGACGTCACGATTCGAATGCAATTTATTCTCAGGGACACCAATTCACACGTAGGCGTGCAATTTGTATGAAAAAAACATGAAGAATTACCCATTTGTCGAACGAAATCATGTGACAGCTTACATAATTTTCACCAGGGGCATTATTTAAAAAGCATCCGTCCCAAGGCCATGCATAATGCATGACCTAGACGTGTCCAGGAAGCAGTATTGTGCCTGGCTCAAGTACAAATATGGAAAGTGGATGCAAGTACATGAAATCGTGCATATCACGCAACATCCGCTGGAATGACATTCTCCAAATGAGTCCTATTACATCGGTATAATGCGCGGACGTGAGTAGAATAATGCATGACAAAATAACATTGCTCTGGATCACTTCCTGACAAACAACCCCTTTCAAGGAGAAAACGAAAATGGAATCCATCAGCCATATCATTTGAAGGTCTGTGGTACCGACAGCCAAACAGCGCAGAAGACAGTGATGCAACTATCTACTGCCTTCACGTTAGAAGACAGCATCCACTTTAGTAAACTTTAGAGCATGATGATGTCGAACATGTGAAGTATAGTCTTGATAACTCTTGGACAGCAGGTTATTCGACAGGTGTTTTTATTACCATTTGGAGGTCTATGGTGTCGATAGCTAAACAATCCAAGAGGCAGTGATGAGACAGTAAACTGCTTTCACAACTACAGACACCATGCTAAAGACTGTCATCAGCAAACCGATCGAGTTATACCAAAGTGATGCTACCAGGTGGTGACAGCCAACTGCCTTCAGGAATAAGACAATGTACATTTTCTAACTGTCACCAGTGCATGTACATGACACAACATATCGAAATTTGATCACTTTAGTTATTCAACATGTGATTTCCGCTGTCTATGGTTGGTCTGGTTAGTTAAATATGGTGGAAAGACAGTGGTACAACACATGACTAAAGATAGTATGCATCACTGCGACATACATGTCGACAGATGCATTTTTGTCAGACAGCAAGTGTGGATTTTCACTGTCAACAGTCGCTCATCAGTTGAGTGGCTTAGGTCAAACTTCGGCAAATACCCACAGAACTTTACAGAAAAAAACAAATCCATTATTCCAAACACGTTTTAATGTTTTACGAATTTTAGATTAATTCGCCCACGTAGTAACACTTGATCGAAAAAGGCAAACCCACACAGCAACACAGTCATGCGTGATTGCCGCCATCAGCACAACCAGGGGGCATTCATTTCCCAAAAAAAAAAAAAAAAAAAAAAAAAAAAAAAAAAAAAAAAAAAAAAAACGAGGTGAAATCTTTGTAAAAACATATACACGAGAAGCCATTTGCAAACCAATTTTGGGACGAAACCTCTGTTGGGTTTACAATCAGAGAGGCTTATGTCACGTATGAATATGTTATGCCCTGTTTGGATACGAGTTGAACTAAGCCCGGGTCTTATTCACGGTGAATGCTGATGACGGGGCCCCATGATTAAATAGCACCGAGTGTACGTGGCCTGAAACGAATATTCAAATTTCAAGATCTTTTTTTCCCTTCATCGATCATAAGATCTAACGAACTGCCAGCCTAGCAAACGCTTTTTGCCATTAAAAAGCAAATTTTCATCGAAATGTTTTATTTATTCGTCGTGTTACTTCGGAACGACAGATTGCCTACGAAGGTAATCTGAAATTATCATGTTTAGCGAAGAAAGCACCAGGATTGAAGAAAGTTTAGTGTCCACGTCTACTCGCAAAAGTCAAGATGTCATTCTTGTCAGAGTAGTCAGAATATCTCATTGTGCATAAAGCATCTAGGATTCATTTCTCGTTTTTATAGTAAATACAAAAAGTAGGTAGTAAAACAAAGGGGGGAAACTTAGAAAGTGAAACAAAAGATGAAAACTAGGGTACTGAAACAAAAGGGGGAAACTTGGGTAGTGAAACAAAGTGAGAAACTTGGGTAGTGAAACAAAGTGAGAAACTTGGGTAGTGAAACAAAGTGAGAAACTTGGGTAGTGAAACAAAGTG
>JAQGBW010000949.1:0-31476 GCA_034698625.1 Julus scanicus | reverse complement strand
CCAGGCAATACAAGTTCTGGTCGTAGCTTCCTATCGTAAATAAATAAAAAATCTAATATTACAAAAACGTTCAGCAGTTATTATTGAAAGCCATGTTTGATATGTTACTGAATTAAGTAAACAAAAAACGATAAGTTGATTTAAAAGCTTATGCTTCTCATTTGTCTGTAGTTCATCGGTGCCTTTTAACGACATTCTTACCAAAGAATATTTTCTTTCCATCATCACTTGCACAGGCAGAAGATTCTATGCGATCTCCGGCTTTAAATTCCCATTTCCGTAGTCCGTTTTCCAGCGAAATTGCAGCAAAGTAATGCGAATGTGAACCGATAAAAACTGTCGATTCCCTAAAAGAAAAATTGTTAGCAGCGCTTCACACAGTTTTCCCGCATACCCGCAATGTCAAAAGTTCAAAAGTTATCAGGCAAAAAGGGTATTTTTTATTATTGATGTTTTAAAAAAACAAGATATAAAAATTATAAAAAAAAATACCAGTCTGAAGCAAGAATAAATTTGCTATTGATAAAACTATCCCACAAATATCAGATCTCTGGCAGACTATTCATTCTAAATGTGATAAGTTGACTCTTTCGATAAGTGAAATTTTGGTTATAGTTTATAGAGTCCTGTAAGCAACAAATACTTACTCTGTTGAACATATAATAAGTGGCGAAGCGTCAATGCATTTTCTCAAATCATATTTCCAGAACAGGCTGAAAACGGGATGCCCTTGTTGACTCTCAATTTGAGAGAAATTGTTAGAATTTTTCTCCAGTGGAGAATTATGGTACAGCGTGTTTCCCCTGGAAACGACTATAGTACGCGAAACATCGTCGCCCGATGGCATGTATTTTGAATTTACGTTGTTTTCCATCGTTTCTTCAAACTGCAATTCCTTTGTTTCCGGGAAACTCTTTGAAATGGTCGTCTTTATCAAATCGTCTAAATATTCGCATACTGACAAGAGATTTCCATGCAATAGTTTCTCCAAAAGCAATGGGCATCTCATTCCCAACCAGATTTCAACCTGATCGCATAAGTAAACTGCCTTTATCGAGTCGCCTCCACCGAGAATGAAATTGTCCGAGGATTTAATGGGACGGTCAAAACCTACAATTAGCTAAAAATAACAATTAATGCTTGCATTCAATTCAATTAAAGAGAAGTTCTGAACAAGTTCTTCATGCATTGAGCAACGTCACTAAACCAGAAAAGTAAAAATTACGGGGATACCACAGTAAAAGTTTCTAACAATAGTATCGATTAACAAATTAACCATTTTCATTTTGTTAGAAAAATAATTGTATCAGTTCGCCACTATGATTACTGATTTTAAAAACGTACAAAATTGTAATAATAAGTTCAAAATTCATTAGTTTTAAAGTCGCCTTACCATCCACATTTGCTGAATTTTATTGCATATCGTATCACGATTCAATCCCACAACATCAGCCAATTCATCTTGCAGATATGTCATTTCTATCAGCCGTTCTTTGTTTACCTTTCCTAAATTACAAATTAGAAAAATTACAAAACCACAGTATCAAGATTTAATAAAACTTAAGTAAGAGCATTCATACTATTCCCACTAAACGTCAAAATATACATGTTTTTTAAATGCACTGCAAGCTCATGCCAAAGATTAGAATTATTTATATACAAAAATATTTTACTACCGTTTGCAGTTACTGGAAAAAATGTAACAGCGGTGATGCGATCTGGCAAAGCATAGCGGGGAAGTTTTTGCATCAGGTGAGATTTTAGTTTTTTTTTTACTAACTGAGAATTATTTCTGTGTTGCTGCCAGATTATAATTATCATGATCAAATGCTCCTTTGCCCGATTAAATATCACACGACAATCTTCTATTTCAGGCACAGATTTGGCATTCTAATTAGCAGAAAACATAGAAATTAATAACATAACATACCATTATTTACTAGAATTAATTTTTGTTTATCAGGTTTTTTTTCCTAAATTTGGGTGGGTTTTTTTAAAAAAAAAGTTTGAAAAATTCTTTCAAAATCTCATAAATTCTTGACTTAATAAACAAACAGACCATTTCAACTTGATTTAGCGAGACTTTCTTTCCAAAGTGCTTTATTTGGTCGTCGAGACGTCCGATAAAGAACATATGATCATCGGCGGACAATCGCACCAAATCACCCGATGCTCGCATGGGATGTTTAGAAGCTTCAGTATGGTCTTCAAAACCGAGAAAACAGATTCTTTTTGAGCCGCCTTGGAAAAAAAACGTATGCATTAAGTAAGAAATACTATCTATAATAAATACAATTAATATCGATGTGGTTAGAGAAATTTGTTTTTTGTGCGGTCCTGTATGTTGAATGGGAATGTTGTTACAAACTATTACCATTGCTATTTTTTGTGCATATATCTTACCTATATACAGCTGTCCCTTTCCGGCAGTTTTTAATACGTGACCATTGTTATCGAATATTTCAAGTTCGGTATCCATAATGGGTTCTCCTAGTGGAATTTCCTCCCTAAATAAATTCGATGAAAATGATATCAATACTGTATAGAAATGAAATTAAAAGTATACTGCTATAATGCTCGTTCCCAATATGCATTATTTGATATATCTTAAATAAACAGATCATAAAACTTATATCACGTTATAAGGTATAGGGTTTGGCCTGCTAATCATTTTCTTCCAATTTGAAATTTTTGTTAGGTCGCCTCATACTTATGTGACCATTATACACAAGACCACTCACATATCTTTGTCAAAATCGATGCAATGAAGTGTTGCCCACGAAGACACTTCAGTGATGCCATACACGTTGTACATCTTCAGTTGACAATTTGGGCTTTTCCAAGAAAGTAACGTGGATTTCGGGGGGCAAATTTCTCCACCAAGTCCCAAGATGCGAAGCGACGAATTCTCACCTAAAATAGTAGTCCGTAGCAGTTCTGGGCCAATAAATCGCAAGAGAGCTGGGGCCACCTAGAAAACAGTTGCATTAGAAACATCTCTTCTAACTGGTATTTCCATGTTTTCAATATCAGTTTACCTGCATCATTGTTATTTGGTTCCGCACGGTTAGTATTTCAATCAGCTTTTGTGGTATCTCTTTCAGTTGTTCTGGTACCAATAACGCACATGCACCGGACGAAAGCGCTAGGAAAATGTCAACCATCGAAGGATCGAAGGTGAACGGCGCAGCAACAAACACCACATCTTTTGATGTCACGCGATATTCGTTTCTGAGGTAACAAAGTAAATGTACAAAATAAATTAGCTATACAAAATTGGAGTAAACAGGGCAGTCAACGCATTTTCTGCTTTGATATGGAAATGTTATTTTCGGAAAAGATGCTGCCGATAATTACATTTATAACAAAAACACCAGTATGGAAAACATATTGTCATTGTAATGTAATGGTATATACTGACATTTAAAAAGTCACAATATATTTCGGAAAAAGCTTTTAATAATAAAATTTATATCAAATACAAAAATAAAATTAAAAGTTAAAATTAGCCTATGGCAAAGAAAAAATTCTTGGTTCAATTTTCATTGTGCAAATCTAAAGATTTTAAATTATTGCACAATTAGTTTACTTTAAAAATACAGGGTGAGCCTCTCAAATATCTTTAAAAGCTCAGGTGGTAGGTAAAATGTGCTTACATCATTGAATAGAATGTGATGGGAGGACTCTAGAAAACCATGTCAAACATTACACTGCACATCATTTTCATGGCACATGCGATTTTAAAATCTAAACCGTAGGAGATAGAGCAAAACTTCGAATTAGAAAGCTGTTCAGCATTGCATAATTAGTGCAATTGTATTGCTTGCGACATTTATTATTGATCGCATATCTGAAAACATATATTTTTTTATTTTGCTAACTATCCTTGCACGTAGCTCCTGCATTGTAGCAACAGGTGTCGCATGCACATGTTCCTTTACATATCATCATAAAAAGAAGTCTAGTGTTGTCAAGTCTGGTGAACGTGGTGGCCAATAATCTGCCCTGCACGACCAATCCAACCGTTAGGAAACATGTCATCAAGTACCTGCCGAGAGGTGACAGCCAAGTGTGGTGGAGCACCATCATGCTGGCAATGGGCTGCCTGAAATGGTGACGTGATCAGGTTGTGCTTTAAAATAGTAGATTTTTTTTATTTAAATTATTATTTAAATTTTTGCACTCACAACTTGCCTATCTCATGCTGCCACCTGCTGGCAGCGTGTGCAAAATAACGGAAATTTTTCAAACTTGTTTATTAATTTTAAAAAAATCCACTATTTTAAAGTGAAAAACGACAAGCGACCTTGCTGATTTATCAAGCTATTTTAAACAATTTTTATTTTTATTTAATCTCTTTTTGTTTGGCTGTGAGTGTCGTTGCAAATTTACCCATTGAAAAGGACAGGGTTTCAAACCCCCGTTAAAGATATTTGAGAGGCACGGCTAGGCATATGCCCAACCCTGAATAAGGAAAATGTTCAATTAATGAGAATGCGGGCTTGGACAATGTGAAGTTATGCACCAAGAATGGCAATTGCATCAATAATAAACTTATTTAAACGGAAAATAATTCTGAACATGTTTAATGTACATTTGTTACCTAAAGTGGATAACATTTGGGACAATGCAGCGATGAGGGACCTTGACAGCTTTGGGAAAACCTGTTGAGCCAGATGTTTGAATTGCATAGGCTAAGTTCCAACTTGAATAGCAGTATTTCTTCCTTTCCGTCTTGTGTACTTTAATTAATATAAGAGTCTCTGCCCTGCACTCGATTTTGGAAATGATATCGACAGAAATACATTTATCTGTTATAGTCTACAAAAAAAAAGCAAAAACCAACTTTCCTATTGAAAAGATTCAAATTTCATTTATATATATATACATGTATTTGATAAAGTTAACATTTTTTATCATTTACTTCACTTACTTCAAGTTCATTTTCTTTAATGAAAATATAACATGTGCCCAACTCTTTGATAAACAAGCAAATATGTTCCAATGGTGTATCATAGAAATCCAGAAAAGTAAATGCTGCTTGAATCTTGAGGATGCTGGAATTTTTTTAAATAAGTGTTTAGCTCTAATTTCATTTATATTGATACAGGAATAAATAGATTACAAATTTTAAATACCTTTTAGGACACATACTTTTCAACACATGTGCTATGATGTTCACAATTTTAGCTATAATACATGTATTTAAACTACATTTTTGTATAATAAGAATTTGTTTAACTAAATTACTCAACATTTGAAGTTAATGCTTGCTTGCAATTTAAAATTTCTGAATTAATTATATATATATATTTACTATGATCAGTATTAGTGCACAGTATAATATATATAAATATTATTGTATATAATGTACAATTTCATATTACTACTATTAATTCTACTACTGCATAATTTTTAGTTTAATTTTGCAACTAGTTATAATATATTGCAAGTATATAGTAGTTATTCATTTACAGTGCTCAACATATAATTGATGGGACGTACCAGTAAAATTTCACAAATTGACAAAATAAAAACTAGGTATATAGCTATATAATACAAAATGGTAACTATAAATTTGTTATAATACTATATATCTTATATATGTTGTTAATTAATTTAAAATTAATAAAAAAAAACTTGCATTACCCTAATATAATTGATATTGAAGAGAGGTGTTTCACTGAAGATATGCCAATAATTTCCTTTCCAACAGATAAAACATGAAGATGGGCTGAGATGACATCGGACTCTTCATTCAAGTCAAAGTAGGACAATTCGGTTTGGACATTACCATCGTCGAATCGGACAGCTATTGAAGATGGATCAGTCTTTAGACCATCGTAAAAAAAATCAATTAACGATGCTTCAATTGTTAATTTCCCCTTCGGGTTGGTACTAAAGGTGCTTGTCATAATTTTGTAGCAAATTTTTATAAGCTTCAGTCAGTGTTTTCATTTCGTCTATATGACGACGCCAGCAAATTATACACGTTTGTGATAATAACACCTGTCCCAAGGCAATATCTATTTAGTCAAATTGCCAAAAACAACCATTTTAAATCTAGGCACGTATAAAAATTCTGATATAAACGTGTAGTTGCTGAAATCATTCGCCAGCCGGCGTTACCTTCAACGCCGATAGCCGACAGGACGTAAGCTAATAACCGCCAATAACTAAATTGAAATAAGCCGACGGCCAAAAATTACACACGGCCTCATGATAATCAATCGGATTGTTTCGAGTTCTCTGTCGGCGTGTTTCGTGTCACGAAATTGAATTCGAAGCACCTGATTGCGTGATATTATTTGAAATTTCAAGAACAATTCTTATTTTAAAGTAGGTAAAATGAGCGTGAAAGTGGGTGATAAATGTGATCCCTACAAAGGTGAACGTTCGGGTAAAGTGCGCGAAGTAGGCGGTCAAGCTGTATGGTCGTTATCCTCTTGTAAACCAGGTAAAACTGATTTAGGCTTAGTAGGATATTCCTGAATTTTGACTTATCCGCAATTCAATACATTAAAATCATTTTTCCCCAGGGTTCGGCGTGGATCAATTGCGCGACAATTGCATAGACACGTATTGGCAGTCCGACGGTCCCCAGCCACACTTGGTTAACATACAGTTTCGACGAAAGACTACCATCCAAGACGTGTTCGTGTATGCTGACTACAAGGCTGATGAAAGTTATACGCCAAAAAGGTCAGCAGATTGGTGAAAAATCGAGATTGGGCTTGAAAAATCCTTATTTAATTGGCATTTTATTGTAGTAGCAATTGCTCATATGCTATAGCGTGCGAGGTTATTATGCATGTCTTCCCCATTCTCATACAACTGATTTTTTTTTGTTTAAATTTGACAATTCATGCGAAATCTGCAGATGATGTTGTTAGAAAACAATTGCATAGGATCGAAGAGAGCTACTAAAAAGTTGGCCATATGTAATGTATTTATGATTGATATCAAGAATTGCAACCCAGACATCTATCACAGATTTGTTTATGCAATGTACGTATTTATGATTGATATCAAGAATTGCAACCCAGACCTCTATCAAAGATTTGTTTATGCAATGTCTGGCGTAGTTCTGATTCATGGGCCATAGCCGACAGTTTTGCTTAGCGACGAACTCGGTGGGCTCAAAGATGGCGTCCCTGGCGTTTATGTCTATTTCAGTGGAGTTGCTCGTTGTGTGCTAATGTACCATGTGGGCAAGAAATAATAACGAAACATTTAACTACAGCTATCCACCTCTGCTTCAAAACGTTTCATCCTTTATGATGCTATAGGATTAAGGCAGCCAATTTTTATCAACATAAAACCTTCCCTTGTATTCATCAGAATCTCCATCCGTGCCGGAACCCATTTCAACGATCTCCAAGAAGTCGAGATGGTGGACATGACCGAGCCGTCCGGCTGGATAATCATCCCGCTTAAGGACGACTGCGGAAGGCCCATCAGGACATACATGGTGCAGATAGCCGTGCTGTCCAATCACCAAAATGGACGAGACACGCATATGAGGCAGATCAAGATTCACTCGCCAATGCAGGACAGTGCCATTGCCTGTATTAAGAATGCCACCTTCACCAGTGTAGACTGCTCGCAGTTTTCCTGCATCAGATAATATCTAAAGTTGGAGACTGTGACCGTAATTCATAAGAACTAAAAGCTTCAAATGCCTGATGCTTTGATGAAGTGTCGAAACAACGCGTGTCTACTATTCTGCATAGCCCGTGAAAAAGACTAAGCTCAAAGCAGGTTGGAACACCTCCCCATTTTTTAGCACTGATGAAATTCGAGAAAAGATTTCAATGCTGAGTGGGGAAATGTAGCTAAAATATTGTGGATTTTTTTTAAGTTAAACTTTTTAATGGACTTTTACCACGGTAATTAGATCATAAAGTGTATAACATAAGTCTGACAAAAACTCTTGTTTCGAAGCTTTGCTTCAGAAAATAAAACATTGTGAAAATTCAAAATTGAACTTAAAAGAATGAGATATTTGATTTTGGATTCTTGTCATATTTGCCAATTAAAAAAAACTATAAACATGCTTATAAATTTTAACTTTTATGATGGTTTAGAGGCCTGACTCACAAATCTATTCATCAAGTTGTGAGTGGAATCGACACGATTTTCCGTAAAACATTCATTTCCGTTTCAATAAATCAGAAAATAGTTCTCATAGTTGTTCAGACCAACTGCTGTTCACCATTGTTTTTCAACCATTTTTCAATGACAAACCAGTTGTTCTAGAAGGGGTTTTTCCTTATTTTTTCAGTTAAATAATTTAAAATCCCCTTTTAAATAAAATAATCTAGTCCATGATGAGCATTTCTAATGTTTCTTATTTAGAATTAGTGTAAAGGATAAATTTTATATCCTCCCACGAACTTTGCTGCACACCTGTAGACCCTTCATGGCACACTGGTTGAAAATCACTGCACTAGTCTAAATGCGTGTTTTTTTATAAAACGAAAACTCCAAATGCTTTACAAATATTTTGGAAGTTTCATTTTTATTGTCGACTTATACAGAATATCCACAATGGACCAACATCACATGTTGCAATATACGTGTATAAATGATTAAAAAATGATATTTTCAATAATTCTCTCGTAATATGTTAGTCCAATTTGTAATTTTTTAAAAATCTTAAAATTCTACAGAAAGTTGTATGTGAAAGAAACCTTAGAAATTTTGAATTGAACCGTCGGCTTCTTTTATGGTTTAGGTAGCAACAACGAAGCTGTTTTCCATTCATTTGGTACTTTATTACAACAATTAACATGTAGTAAAGTATTGTTTCCCCCAGAAGATTAAATTATATAATTACTTGAAATTTGAATTCTTCATATGCAAATTATTTTGGTGTACTATAACAGAAAAGGGAACTTTCCACAATAAATTATCTCAGCAATTGCAGCTCACCATCGGAGGAAGTTTCAAGACGAGAAGGGTTAGCAGGAAATGCTCAGGTTTCACTCTGATTTCCTAAACATCCCAACGAGAAAGAGCGAACATTATTTTGGGAGTTTTCTACGTGGAAACTGGCTCGACACACACGTCATCTGCTTTTCATTCCCCAGGGTAATTAACATGAGCTGAAAACTCATTAGGACTACATTTTATAACGGCATGCTAGTTTTAAATGGCTTTTTATACGAGAAACTAACACTAATTTTGAAAATTGTACGAAACAGGGTGACCAAAAATAAAGAATTCAAAGCTAAGCACAACATTTTTTGATGAAAAATAGTATAAAATATAACTTTAATTATACTTTTATTTAGTAAAATATAATTTAAAACAATATTTAGATGTGTGCATATTTTATTTATGCATACCACCACATTGTGTCTAAGAACTCCCACTGCCAAACCATTGCATCTAAGCCATTCCTACTGCCATCTAAGCCACTCCCATCAGCCATATTCTCCTTTGAAAGCAGATTTTTTTGATAAATTTACTTAGTTTTCAAAAAAAATAGCGAATCATAACATTTTGCAAAAAATTATGTAATATTTTATCGATATAAGTTCAGTTGTATCCCATGACAATGCATCTGTACCTCCAAATCTCGTTTTGCGACCGAACAGAGAAGTCTAGTTGAGTATATGCTTAGTGGCATCTTTTCCGCCTTGTGCACCCTCAATGACGAAATACGTGATATGGGTTCGATTCCCATGCAAGCTAGCCTGTCATGTGGGCATTGTGGATGATTGCGGTTTTTACGGTTGATCCACCTGAATGTAAGGGTTTAATGTCAATATTGGTTCTGGATCGATTTTTAAGAGGATGCCCGGAGGAATATGGACATATTTGAGATAGTAAACTAGTAATTGGAACATTGTCATTTTTTTACATTTCTACTTTTTATTATTTAAAAAGTCAAAATTATGCAATACAGAAATTTAGGATTTATGTATATTACTTGGGTCACAAACTCTTTCAAGTTTGAGAAATTTATCCCTTCTGAAACGTAAATTCATGTTCCAAATTGTGCAAAATATCAGGCGTTTATTCACCGTACAGTGGAACCTCGGGTTACGAACTTAATCCGTTCCTGGACCCTGTTCGTGAACCGAAAAGTACGTGATCTGAATCAATTTTTCCCATTGCAATTAATGTAAATCCAAATAATGCGTTCTTCGTCCTAGAAATTTTTTTTACATGTTATGGCTTTATGTGTGGAAATAATACAGACAGGAAATAAATATAACAGTAATATTTAATTAGAAGAAAGCAGTTTAATATTTATAGGAAATAAAGACACCCACGTGGTGTCGTCATGCTGACGTTACTGTGAATCAAGCTCATTTGCAGATTCTGCTTAAGAAATTTACTTTAACAAACATTGTTTCCATTAGGAAAATTTGTAATATTCTACTCTTATTCTGTTGTTAATTAAATATTATTTAAGTCTCAAATCGACGTCATCAGTGGATTGTCATCCATTGCATCTGCAATTGGCGTGGATAAAACATGCAAGAGACAAACTTTTGCCATATTTGCAATGTCTGCTATCCTTAAAACTAATCTCGATTTTAATTTAAATACTTAGAAATTATAACACATTTTTGATGTTTCTTGTAGTTAGTAAAACTTAGCCGTAACAAAGATGTTGTGCTGGAACTAGTAAAACAATTGTATTAACTCGGACCTTTGATTGAGGGCCCAGAGAAATGTATTCGTGAACTAAATCATCGTTTGTACAGCGAAACAACATGTGGTGTTCGTAAACCGATTTGAACGTGAACTGAGACGTTCGTAAACCGATTTGAACGTGAACTGAGGCGTTCGTAAACCGAGGTTCCACTGTACATTCAAATGTAAAGGACGTACGAACAATTTTAGAAATAAATTTGAGAAAACATGTGGCAGTACTTCCATTTCCCCATGATCGATTTGGGTCATTTTCCAATTTATGGCCAATTTGTTAATCAAATTTTCCCCTCTCCAGCATTTAGAAATGAAGATGTATCATCAAATTGATTTGGATTTAAAAATTAGCATACGGTGGCGCAACCCTTTTGAAATTGCAATTTATACCTTCAATTTTATGAGGGGGCATTAAAGACCCTCTTCAACCCTTTTATTTTCAGCTAGCAATTTACATTTAGGTCCTAACTTCCCAATGCGATCCTCAAAATCTGTCGATAATTTTAACGCGGCATTATGCAGAGAGACAGCTCGTCTAAAGACCCTGGTAAATAAATAAAAACTGCGTGAAATTGTATTTTGGAAGGAGAAAAATCGTTAAATCCAAGAAATTCAGTTGTAAAATTCTCGAAAATTGTTTTCGATAAAAGCGTTCTAAAATAGAAGATATGGTTGTTGCCACTTATAGAAAACGTTACTTTGGTTAAATTGTGGCGATTAAGGATGTGGGAAACTAACAAGACATTTTACTTATACATTTCAATATGCTAATGCTGATAATTAATTCCAGGAACGCTTTTGAAATCTCTATACGATACATGAATTGTTATATGGTTTCATTGGGAGTAGATTTAAAAGAGCAGGTTTAGGTGGTTTTACAGTATTATTAATGTTGTTCTTCTTATTTTGAGATATGGGTGTAAAAATATGTATGGCACATACATGGAAAATGCACGAATATTTGGCATGTATATGACAAATATACGCTTAAATGGGATCTAATATGACATATTTAAGTGTAGTTAATGTTTAATACACTTTAAATTATTTTTAATGCATTTCCATTAGTGACATTTTGACAAATATTAATAACATGATATAGTCATTAAAAACATATTGAAAAGAACACTTCAGTACCTACATGTAATTCAGATTTCCCTTCAGTGACGTCCAATTAAACTATTTTTTAGCAAAGTTCAATGACGTTAGATGGTTTTGAGATATTTTAATAGCTTTTCATATAAAAACTGTCATAGGTAGTTTTAATGTTATCCATTTGTCTTGGAATTATAAACATGTGTATACTCCATAATATTATTGGGGGTTATTCCTAAAAAGTTTGAGCGATATTCTTCAAAACTTTGAGGAATATTCTTCAAAATTTTACATAGAATGGAATTTTAGAGAATATGTGAAATATCCTTTTTCAACTGAAATACAACTCCAGAGCTTTTTTGTGTGTTAACTATGGTTTAATCCCGGATGGGCAATGTTTATCCAGTCACCAGTATTTTTGCTGATTGGACAATAATGGTATATCCTTACTATTTTTTACTATTTTTGTGTGAGAAAATCCAAGGACTTGAATGTTTCAGAATTAATAACACCATCAATAATATCATTTTTTTAAAGTTTTCGAAAGCTTGGTCAAATAATGATATTTTGTCATATATACCATATTTATCTAGCCAATGACAATGTCATGCTTGATTAGTATGCTATTTCGTAAACCAAGGTGGTTGTCTTAATAATGTGGCCTCAAACTGTATGTCGTTTCGTTATACGTCGTGCTTTTTAGGAGCCTGTACCCAACGTATTTCGGGGATCCCGGCCTATATTTAAAAATTCACATCACAATATTGATCGATTTCCGCTTTTTAGAAAAAGATGCTGCTTATTTTGAATATTTTTTTTTCTTCAAGTTGTTTCATTACGACTGAACAGAAAAGAAAATTGAAATAATGATTTGCATGTCATAGGCGTATATTTAAAAATGTGGTAAAGGAGAAAAAATGTGGCTCTAGTTCAATATCAATCAGCCCACGCAAATTGTGCAATACTTCAAGTCCGTGCTAGATGCTCAATTGAATTCCAAAAATACTTGCATTTCGGGAGAGATTAAAGTGGCTGTATTACAACCCAGTCTAGACTGGGATAAAACCTCATGGTCCTCATTTGTTTGAAAGAAAAACGAATTATAACGAATTTCAAGTTGCATTTCATCCCAAAAGTGTACTTTTTATTTATTTTTTTAATTTATTTTCATTTTATAAAGAGATTTGTATTTTAAAATATGCTTAATTCAGTAAACTATATTGTCCTTATATGTTTTATTGATAAAATTGCATTTTTTAAAACATGCATTGAGAAAATTTTGTTTTCAAAAATGTTTAGTATAGAGAACTGAATTTTTAAAAAATTTCGTTAAGATAACTCACAAATAATGTGCTCATATTGCGAAAACTATTCAACTATATTTCAGTGCAAACGCTGTAAATTAAAATATATTTCATTGAGAAAATTGTATTTTCAAGTAAAATTTCTTAAAAAAAACCCTGTAATTTTAAATACTCTTCGTACATATTATTTAAAGGTATACTTTGTATATTTTGTAATTAAATTTATAAATACAATGCTTCATTCAGAATACAAGTACATGTATATTGTACTGTATTTTATCAAATTCTGTTTCATTCATAAATTCGTAATTCAATTTCATTTATAAAATTATTTATATATTTACTGAAATAAATTCCAGTGCCACCTGTGTTTCATCCAAATCAACTGTTAGTTTCCATACATTTCCTACGTGAGAATGAATTGTTGTCAGGAAGTAGTTTGCAAGGAATAAGGAAAACTACGTGTTTGTTAGTGGATTGCACCAAACGTAACTTAATTTTCATATTGTGCGTATTTTCATTTTTCTCGTGGGAATCGCATGGACAGCTTTTTTGAAATTCAATTACCGAATCATCGGAATTCTTTGTTATTACATCTTAAAGATGGAAAGACATTGGCTATGGGGAAAGTTGTGAAAAAGGTCGTATTTTCCTCCCTTTGCAACTTATGGTCAGTTAATGTTGAGCTTAATTGTCCTACAAGATGGTCAACTCCATTAAATAGTCTAATTTTACGAACATTTCAGTCCATTTTAGCGAATTTTACTTATATTTAGTCAGAAAATTGTATTGCAAGTTTTGTTAATTTTCATACCTTTCCTTTTTCAAGTAAATGGGGCGAAAGATCAAGCTTTATTTAATGATAGCCCAGGTATTTTAAAATCATTGTGAAAACGCTGTTAACAGAATAAGAAATACCTGGATTATAAATCAGTCAAGTAATTTTTATCAAATTTTATAAAAATTTCTTTAATTTCTTACCAAGTCAAATTTTAACTGAAGCCTTAGTAAAATTGTATCAAATTTAATCCCATTTTTGCTTAGATTTTAATCCCTTTTTTTAAGCAAATTTTCTTGAAATTGTAGTCAACTTTTAACCAAGTCAACATTGTAATCAAATTTTGCCAATTTTTTTCTTAAATTTCAGAAACTTTTTAAAATATTTTTAGCAACTTATGATTCACCACCATCAAGCTTTATCCATCTTTATAGGATTTTATTACCATAAATTTAACATTTTGATAGTCGGAATAGGCCCTAGACATCTCATACTTTCAGCTATATTTATAAAGAATTCCGTTTAAACGGGACATACATTGCGGGATAGAGAAAAAAAAAAATATTTCTGAACATAATCGCGTTCCATGATTAGACCACCCGCATATATAATTGAGTCGTCCTACACATATTATATTCACGATGTGTCCCAATAAAACGGAAACTGGAAGTTTTGCCATTTTTTGTATCCACATTTGCATCTAGTACAACTGTACCTACCCTTCACGTAAAACCAGCAAATAATTTTCAATTATTATTATCTTATATTGTCATGCCTTTTTTCGACAAGAAGAGACATGTTGTCATCCAGGTTTCCAATTCGACAAAATTATGCATTTTTGTCAAATTATTTTTTTTTCGGATATTGTATCCTATGGGGCGTATTTTAGGTCAACTTTTGAGCAAATTGCAAAATTGCTTGTAAGTCTATCTTGGTTTATTTATTTTTTTTGCACAAATACTAGATTGAATTTTTTTCCTGTTTCCCTGTATTTCAATTTAGTCTGATTGCCCGTTTGACTAGGCTTGACAACCGATTCTGCTGAATCGAGGACGGGACGTTCCAGGATTGGATCTTGGGTTGAAATGATCGCCCCCTAGCGGATGTTTTCATTGGTTTCTCATGATCTCATCGGATCCTCGCATGTCGATGAAATCTAGGCTCTTCAAACAGCTGTTCCGCATTGGAGAAGGCTAGTATTTTACCCATGAAAAATCCATCCCATCAAAGGCTGCTTTTAAGCGAGCTTTTCAGCAGGCTTTTCAGCGTCAAAAGTTGACCAATAGGAGCCAAGGTTTGCAATTTCGATTATTTCCTCTTCGCATTTATATCCAACCAACTTTATTCCAGACATTTTATTTGAATCTAGACAACAATCAAGTTGGAAACTTTTTTATCTTCTTGCGATTTCGCAAATCTGCGAAAAGTACTGAAATGTTCGTTTTGTTCGTCGCAGTTTCGTTCGTCTCCATAAGTGAAAGTGCTTTGCAGAAGATTGGTGGTGAGTCTCAAAACTTTCTGTATTATTTTTTTTTAAATTATGTTTTAAGCGAAATAAATTTGATATATTAACTCATATGTTTTCTACATTATATTTGATATATGAAATCTAATTGTATGCAAATTATATTTTACATACAAAATAATATGTTGTACCAAATTATGTTTTATGCATCAAATGATTACATACGAATCGTGATTTATATATTTAATTATATTTTAAGTGTGAAAAGTGAATATTGAACTGCATGTATTCCACATTCAAATATATGCAAATTTAATTTTGCACATTATTAACGTGGAAATGAATATTGACTATAAGAAAATTATATCAAATAAACATTAGTATGCAATGTATACATCATCTGTACACTGTATAATCAAACAAATTCCGCACACAAAAACCTGTAAACACTCTTTATAACAACAGAGGCTTCTGAAAATTTCTCTACTTTTACAACGTCATCTTCATCAAAATCTGAATTTTTACTTTTCTGTTTCTGCAGTAGTGTTGCAGTTCAAATAAGTTGTACACTGAACTTTGTGTACACATGTGCTCTGTGGGCTAAAGTTACCCACGTAAATATAAATGTGAAACGACCTGCAGCTCCTTGTTGAATTGTAGAAAACTCCTCAATTCGTTTGGATTAACTAAAAATTAGTGTTAGCAGAGCTTATATTAAATCAATAATCGAACAATTAACAATTTTCACAGACAGGGATTCTAAATTTAGTTTGTGGTATTGATAATTTGCATTAAGCGAGTTCGGTATAATGACGTTTGACTGTATTCGGTTCTTGGGGAATGCGCACTTGGCTTTCTCTTTATTAATGATATTAAATGCCAACAGAATTTCTACTAAATTACTTTACTTTATTAGTTCTTATATCATTTTGACTGCAAGGACTTTGTGTTTATTAAACATGACATTAATCCAGTCTCTGTTTTAAAGATGATACCTCCAACATTTTATTGAATTATGCATTTATAATCTCTGGTTATTATTATTATTATTATTTTATTGTGATGTTTTACAAGGGTTGTGTTTCTTTAATTCCTGTTATTCAGGATAACGATTTATTTGAGACTTATTTGGTCCTATTATGTGGCTGGTCCCATTAACTGTAGTTTAATTTGTTTACATTGGGCTTAATGAGTATAATCTATTTAAATTTTATAATTCTATAATTTCAAGAATTTTAAATAAACCATATTTTTGTAACTTCCTAAAATTACAATTTTTGACTTCTGCTGTCTTAAGTTTCAATTAGTTTAACTTGAACGTTAACTTCGACTTAACCGACATCATGTATGCCTGTTATTACTTCGAATGATTTCCCCTAATTGCGTTTATACAACCTTATTTAAATATAAATGAATTCGTTAGTGATATTTGATTAATGATACAGCTCATGTTGGCGTTTAATTGAAGGCTTCACTTAACTTTTGATTAGGTTGCCATTTAACTTCTGCATTTTAACCAGCAACTAAAGTTAACTACCAGATTCATATTTCAAATCCCACAACTCATTAACCTATGCTTGTTTTTTATAACGATTGACAAGTCCCTAGTGATAGTGCCTGTTGCTCCAAACCACGGTTAAACTTAAACAATTCTCTACAAAAGTTTCAAGAAATGGAATGCATTCAGAAACCTTTGCTTCATTTTCAAATCTCTAGAGCATTTGTAACAAATTTTATTATGTAAAATTAATGTAACACGGGGGACAAATTTCACATGTAAAACAATTATAACACAAATAACACTTTGATCATGTAAAACAATTATAACATAAACAATAACTTGATCATGTCAAGCAATTTTAATATGCAAACATGTAGAACATGTTTAACATATCTTGTTACGTTTCAAATTAATAAATAAACACATATACATATAACATGATCTTTAGTAATGTTTAACAATAGAAAGTAGAAACATGTTTATACACATTTTCTGCACATTACTCAATTTCTGTACAACATGTTACATGTTATATTAATATTTTTAAAATTCTTAATAATTTGCGGGTAAATTTCAAATAAACATGTTTTTAACATATTTCATTTCCGTTAAGAAAATACTTTGAAACCATGGATTTGTATTGACTTTAACGCTTCGTTAAAGTTAATCGTCCTTAGAAAAACAAACCGCAGGCAGCAATTATTAATCGGTGATTTAATTGCACGGTGCAGCCGTCCATTTTAGTCGCAGGTTTAACGGTTATTTTCATTTCAGACCAATAATTCTTAAACAATGCCATTGTTTGCTGAACATGTTTTGAAATTCCATCGTTGAATTTTTTACTTGTCGTTTTTATTACAAATAAACACGAGTCTCAAATTAATCCCGCCATCCATTATTCTCTGCTAAGACTGTAAAGTTTCAAATAAGATTAGTTATAATTAATCTTAATATTACCATATGCAGACACATCTAGAAACATGAATGGTGGCCCTATTATGCGGTTAGACCCATGCATACTAGCTTAAATTTATTTAATTGCAATGTTTATTTACTTCACAAATTAACTAATGAGGAAATTATATATACATCTAGTAATACGCAAATTGAAAAATAATTTCTTCTCAGGTTTGTCATAATTCCTCTGACGCTTTAAGAAGTATGCAAATTTATGGAAAAGCATCAATGCGAGAAATTCTCAAGAAATAAAACAACAAATTATGCAAATTTAAAAATCTTCAACCCCTGAAAGTGGGCAAACCATAATAACAACTGTGGAGGATGTACAGGGGCGCGCAAAAGTAATAACACTTGTGACGTGTTTTTACTTATGGAATTCAAAGTTGTGATTCATGTATCAAGTACTATATTCCAGTATAATACGTACTATACTTTATATTGCTGTATATACCATATTATTTTATAGTAATATACAAAGTTCACAAAAGCACGTGTTCTCTGGTTAGTATAACAATTCAATGTGATTGTTGAAAAATTTGTTTCAAAGGTTGACCTAGGAAATCACCAACGTGTTCGCTGTTCAGTTTAACAACTTAAGATTCCATAACTTTTTTCTTTTCAAACATTGATAACTGTTTATAAACTGCATATTAAATTGCGATACATTGAAAGCTATAAATTCCCTGAAGTGTTAAGCCCTTTTTCAGAACTATTTTTAGCCAACTATTAGTCTTGAATGAGACGTCGCTAGAGGTCGTGATCTTCCCAAATTCGAATCCGGTCAGAATTGAAGCCAAAACAAGTCTACTCCTTCTCCATTGTTCGCCTTGTGATTTATGAATCCGTATTCCGTAGTATTGTTTGTAGCAATACATTGGTGCAATTAGTGCTACTTTTGTTTTGACTAAACTTGTCATTACAATATGGTGATTTATGTGTTGACCTCCAGAGGTCGCTTCTGGTGCGGCTAATCTGGAGACACATTGTTACATTGTAGTTTGTTCGGAGTCAGTATATGTTTACTTTCACTTTCACCTTTCTAAGTTTACACGATCTTGAAGTGGCAGGAAAAAATCCATTCATGTCCGCCATCTTTGCTAACCAAGATGTTTACCGATAAGCAACTGTTAGATTAATCCTCTATCCTCCCGGGCTGAACAATACAAAACAAGGCGTGTATGTAGTAAGTATATATATATATACATTCAATATATGGGATGTTCCCATTCATGTCTGAAAACAATTGTCCTTATTCATGTGTATGTATGGTGAAAGATATGGGTATAGTAGAACCTGTCTAAAAGCATACTCTTGGGACAGGTGAAAAATATGCTTTTATAGACAGGTTCATTTATACACGGGTCCCAAGTCAGGACCGACACATTTTATGCTTTTAGGGAGGTTATTCATTTACACTGTTTACACAGGATGCATTTAGACAGGTTCTACTGCACCAAAAATTGTAGACATAAATACATATGGTATATGGACAAACAACCTTGCAATATATGCATATGTCCGTATGTGTGGTTAGTTTATGTGCAATGTTGCATACATCCCAATATGATATTTTCATTAACTTTACAGTAGTATAATATAGCCATATATACATGTATAAAATTTACACCCGATGAAGCATATCACATTAAACATTTCTGTATGCAAATTTGTCTGAATATTTGTAATTAAATCTGGGCAGGTATTCCAAATAACTGTGAGGGAAAGATTTTTTTTAACTTAGGCCCCATATCCCACTGCTCTCTCACGAGGTGCCCTGGATCTCAGCCTAATCGATTTTCCTGCCCTAAAAGGCGTTTTAAACAGTCCTATTTAAACATTTATGGGCGAAGAAGAGGTGATGAGGATTCGCTTTGAATCACGATGAGATTCACGCATGTTTAGGCACGAATTAATGGGATTAGGAAAGGTCTCGCTTTAACCCTTTCATCGAATTCAAGGCGAATGCGTTTTAAGCCCAAAGCTCGCATTAGGCCCTCCTCGTTTCGTTTGATTTCTGTTCATTTCCATTTAGATACATATGAAACCAGTACTGTAGCAAAGAGTTTTCCAGACAGGACATTCTATAGACAACGGAAGAACAAACAGGAACAAAGGCTGGCTCACATTTCTAAATATACAATTTTGACCCTTGAGTAGCCTTCTCGGGACGAGAATAACTGCATGAAATTCCATTGAGTAAATTAACTGTCCAGTTGTAAAAAAACGACTACGATTGCCATCCTTTTTTATTCCGCCCATGCCAACCATGAAGGTTGGAAAAATGATGTCACAAACTTTAGGGGAGTGCGGGTGGGAATAGAATGCAGAAGGAATGGGACATTGCCAATAATTAAAAATTTAAAAGTGTAAAAAGTTTGACACTCATGTGTCTACATAGCACTCGAGTTCCCGCATTTGTTTGTGTAAAATGGTGATCTTCTGCTGAAACACAAGAATATGGGAAGGAAAAGTGTGATTTCACTATCAAAAACTACGTTTTTACTTCCAATATTAAACTTTTCTAAAACTATTGTTTATAGAGGAAACGTTTTCAAATTAAGTACATTAATAGCAGTTAGGATGTTAATGTTGTTATTAAGCCGGCTCTCCACCAAGACGTACATGTACGTAAATACACTTTTTTTACAAACATATGCAAAAAAGTTTGCCCTTTGGGTTTGTTTCAGCCGCCATTTTGTAAATATATGTAAATATCAAAATTGTACAGCTATTAAAGACATTTAAAAGGTGTACAATTTTGACATTTACATATATTTTCAAAATGGCGACTGAAACAAACCTAGAGGGCAAACATTTTTGCATATGTTTCTAAATACATGTATATATACGTACTTACGTCTTGGTGGATACCCGGCTTTAGATTGTAATGATCCCCAAGGGTTCAGGGATCAGGGTAATGGCCTTGAGGATGTGCGCGGGCACGTTATGCATTGTGTGCTGCTCAAGTATGTTTGCGCGGTATGTGGCACTCGGTATGTGGTGCGTGGATTGCGGAATGGCGGGAATGTGTGGCGTAATTAGAATGGTCTAGAAGATTGCATAACCTGCCACCCAAGGCTGCCACCAGGGGATTGTAATGGGTTATAAGGAGCACCTGGGCCGGCAGTAGGGGAGCTCGGGTTTGCCAGTGGTCCGGGTTGGACACTGGGGTTTTTGGGTGCACCCACCCGTTCTTTTATGTTCATCGTTTCGGGGCTAGCGAGTTGCTGCCCGCGTGCTTTAGTTGTAATTTTATTTCAAGTTGTAAGTTTAATAAACAAGTTTTGATTCTAAACTCGCATGTTCGGCTCTACCTGGACTTTCATGCGCTACGACCCTCACAAGATGTTTTACACCAATCTGCCAGGTTGTTTTAATCCTATGGTGTGTTTGAGACAAAGACCTACATAGTGGCAGGAGGATTGGGACACACCAATGCAGAAGAAATGGGACAGTCATTTTTGCTGGAATTCAGTGCATTTTTGCTTTTAGAACTTTAGCACGTGCAAACAGTTATTTTCCTGTTTGATGTTAAAGCTGGTGAAAACTGGTTACCCATCCAAGTACTAAGGGTCAGTCTTACCATCACTGGTCGAAATCTGTGGTCAATTGAAGTCAAACTCTAACCACAGTTTGACCTCCCGGTCATCTTTTTGGATTTTACCAACATAACTATGGTCAAATCTGGTGGACCTGGTGGACCAGTGCTGCCACAAATTGCATATTACGACTTGCTATTTGGAATATGCAATTTGTGGTCAACTTTTCTATCCTTTTTTCCTCTAAACTCGGTTGGTAAAACGAAATTGGAGGTCAAACTGTGGTCAACTGCAGTTTGAACATAGGTTAAATTTAACTACAGTTGGTAAGACCGGCCATAAAGTGGTCACTGTAATTTTGACGACTAATGTTCAACTTTTCTCTCCTTTTTTCCCTTTATCTCGGTTGGTAAAACGAAATCGAAGGTCAAACTGTGGTCAACTGCAGTTTGACCAGAGGTTAAATTTGACCACAGTTGGTAAGACCGGCCCTAAGTGTGCCCGACGTCGCTTAACTTTGGGTATAATCAGACGAGAACCGGTGTTTTCAACAAGGTATGGCTGTTGACGACAAACGATATTTCAATTATGCATCATATTTTAAAAGCCCTGATTATCAGATAACTGTCAATACTTATTTTCAATTACAACAAGCTGATAAGAATATGAAACTACTGGAATACCATTTAAAATTAGTCATATTTGTGCGATCGCTGTTTATGACTTTACCCTTTTATGTTGTTGCTATACAGTGTCTTCGCAACACAATTCAGTGCATTTCTGCGTGTATATAAAACTGATCATGTATTCAAGAAAACCGTAAATAAACAGGAAATATCAAATGTGCGGGCGTCGTCCCTAATTGTGTCGAGAAAACATTATTAAGGCCAAATATTGCAAACCAATGGCCTATACGTTGCGCAACCTGGGAGAAGGGGGTGTTGGGACAAAATGGACACCGTGTGAACAGGGGGGAGAAGTCAATTCCTGAAGGAATTTTGGGGACGACTTTTTTGAATGGCCCCTTACGAAACACAACCATTTGAGAATGCAAATAAAGATATATATGTACATTACCTATTATTTATGTTAATATATGAGACATATGTAAATACATAAAACTATACATGCTACACTATAGTCATACATTAGTCGAAAACCAGACATGAGCGGGGTAATTTGGGACTGATCCAAACTTTCTATATTTTTGATCATTTTAATAATGTATTTTCTTATTATTTAACTCGCAAACTTGATTTTAATCTTTACTCATATTATCGCAGCTGTACACATAGTGTTTCAAATTTCATATTTACGCTATGATATTTAAGTATAAAGATATTAAATATCAGAATATACAAAATATGAAAAGAAGTTTTCATTTATTTATGTTACTTTTCATTTTTTTTTTTTTTTTTTTTTTTTTGGTTTTTTCTTTTTTTAATTTTATGATTAATATTTCTATAAAACAAATGCGTAATTAATAGGATTTCCACATGTTTAACAAACGGAAAGTTATACCTAGTATATAGCCTGGGAAATTGTATATGGCCATAAATGTCATAGATTGATGTGTTAGAAATTGCTTGTACGACTCTCTTATGTTCACATATCATCATATACCGAATAACAAAAAACCATTTTCACTAACACATTATAAATTAAAAACTGTAAGGAGAACGTTGCAAACCCTACATAACTATTTTTTTCTACTTTTTCTTTCAGGAAAAAGTTTTTTAACGCCAGCACCTTGCAAGTTAGGATCATTTCTTTGTGGCGATTCACAGAATTGTTTGGAACAAAAATATCAATGTGACGGCACTCCCCAATGCCCCAACAATTTCGACGAATATCCCTTGACTTGTGGTAAGTTAATACCGTGCTTTTGTATTACATCTATGTCTTTAAAATAAGGGTGACTCCCTTCCTAGGTGTCCACTTAAGCTCAGACTTCCCCCTCCCCCCCATAGACGTCTTTAATTTTTTATAAAAAGTAGGGTGTCCAGAAAATGCTTTGGAACATACAAAAGTCCATCCTATAAATTTGCATGCATCCACCTCGCTACCAATTCCGCAACATTTTTCCAGATTTGTCTGATTAACAGAAATTTCCTGACCTCTATGGAAATTTCAGCATAAAATTGATGTTTAACACTAAGTTAGGCATAATTTCCGACTTTCTCGAGGTTCTAAAATTGCAAGTACGTTTTGGACTGGAGACACATGTCCATTTTCCATTTCATTAACCTTTAAAACTTAATTTAGCAGAAAATCCAAAAACTGATAATTACCGTCATGTGTACATGTTGCAGTCAATGTGTCAAACCAGTTATTTTGCAAAATGACAAAATGTACAAAATGACTGGTCACATAATGACACACGATTAGTAATAACCTAACCTAACCTAACCAGGCAATAAGTCAAATAAATAATCAAGCTAAATGTTCAGTCATTTTGTAAAATGACTATTTTTTACACATTGACTGTATAGCATATATATGTTTTGTGCGGAATTGGGTGAGTTGGTTAATTCCTGAAATATCTATTTCATTTACCTTTTCCCATTGATCTATTGAAACTGCCATCTGAAATTTCCGTTTCCTTTAATAAGTTAGTACGGATTCAAAGACGTTTATGAGGGTCATCTTTTGTTAATCTAATCTTTTTTTTTTAACGAACTTTTATCGCCGCAAGATTGAACACAAACATTAATCTATAAGAACTTTCGTACTTTTAACGAAGAAAGGCAGTATTCACACCGCATGGTGTTTTTTTTTCATCGATTTCCGCATCAATTTCTTTGTTCTGGATCCAATTTGTAGTTCCTGATGAATTTTGTCCATTTGTAAACATTAAAAAACAAATGGGAAACATATATTGGAAACAAGATGTGAATTCAAGAAAGATTAAAGCGTTTGAATAACCCCTTAGCGTCTGGGCCTCAACGTGTCCCAATTTATAGAGTGTAGCAACAATTAAAAGCAATAATACAGTTACTGTATAAATAAGCATGGAATTTCAACGCCCTCTATGTTGCATACCTTGCAATTCCCTACAAAATAAACTGAAAGTTAGACATGAGGCAAATTAGCATAGATATGCAAATAAGCTTTTGATTAGATTTTAGCCAATAACCCGAACATCAGGTCCTCGTCCATGGGGAAACCGGAAGTGGGAATTGAATTACGTTAGGTTCAGCTTATGAAGAACAAGGAAACATGATCCGCAATGCTAATTGTTTGATCATTCGCAGCTGATGGAGGGAACAGTTGGGCACACCTGAATATTCCCCGTTCCAATGTGACCAGATTGGAAAACGGATCTTGTGGTAAGCCTCTATTGAAATTGGATGTAATCCTGATATTGCGTTTTGGTAATACGATTTTTGACTTAAAAAAACATCATCAAATTATCGAAACAGGCATACTAATCAATGATGATTGATCAGCAAATCCAATCAGTTTTAATTTTTTGTTCTTGGGAACGATTGCGTCGCTTGGAAGAGTAAATTAATGATGTAATGGAAAGTCAAAAATTATGGTGGCATTAATCAGTAGCGGACTGAGTTTACAAATATTGGTTGACAGAAGCCAAAGAGGGTCCACCCATAATTATAAGATTATCATTTTTTTTATTTTTTTTTATAAAAAAAGACAGTTGAAATTATGGAAAATGTGCAATTAAAATTTCTGGGGAAATAAAGGAGGATTTTTAGTAATTGTAGTGTATATAATGTACAATATATTGTACATATTATTAGCAGTGTTTAGTAGATACTAAATGTAAAAATTGTTATACTTAATTGAAATTTTGAAATTTATTTTAACAATTTTAAGTACTTGGTACAGATTTTTAAGGGACTTCCTCCCCGCTTGTCATCGGGCAAGCTGTAACTCTGACCAATCCGCCAATCTTACCATTAAATACATCGTTTTTGTTTGTTTTTTCCATTACAATTATTCGAATTTACCCAAACAGAGTTGGAAAATTATCCTCCGGGTTGCACATGTACAGAAACGAGGCTGAATTGCCGCGGAATGTCTGACTTGACGCGATTTCCGGGTGAAATACAAGGGAATTTGAGCAAACTGTAAGTACGACGCCACCAGGGTTGTTGTTTATGTAATGCTAGTTGAGTAAAACTATCAAATTTTTTCTGCATTTATGTTTGCAGGACTATTATTGGAAGCAGCTTCTCGTTTTTACCTGAAGGAATTTTCAAAAATTACTCCGCATTGGGATCTATGTAAATATTAATAATTTTGTGTGATGTATTTATCTTAAAATCTTTGTATTTTAATCTGAATCTTAAAATAGAATCCTATAAATTCTATCTCAATCTTTGATTCAAAATGAGAAAATATTAGTGGTTTCCGATGAATCGGGACTTGTGGTTTTTTTTGGGACCAGCCCAACATTTTAAATTCCATTATTATGTTTTTTGCAGTTATCTTCTTAAAGGTCAGCTCGAAAGAATTGAACCGTATGCTTTTAGAGGATCAAATCGTGTGAAAATGCTGTAAGCATCACAAACATATTGTGCTCATTTTGTAAACTAGTAATGGAAATATAACATATCTTTGAAAGAAATAAGCGGTAGTCATCATTTCGCCCTTATTTTTTCAGCGATTTAACCGGAAACAGATTAGGAACTCATGGCCTTTCTTATGAGATGTTAGCAGGATTGCATAACATTGTTTGGCTGTAAGTACAGATGAAATAGTTGAATTTTATTTTTAGTTCCAAAGTGGAAATATAGTATTATTTTGTATATGGTACATTACGCACAGTTACTACAGTATACCAATATACAGTATGTGCCATTTTCATACGTTTAACAATGTTGTTTTATTGTGTTTGTATCTATATTTACCAGACGATTAAACCAAAATTCCCTCAATGATTTTGATTTGAGCACCTTTGCCAATATGATGAACATTGATATGCTGTAAGTTTAAATTTGTATTTGATGTTGTTGTTGTTATTATTGTTGGTTTCATCAATCTCCGTTAAATCTCCGATTAACAATTTAAGTAGGCATTAAACAAAAAATTTCAATTAAAATCTCCATTTAGCCTTCTTGAATTTTACTGGAAATTTTTAAACTTCTATTTGTTAAACGATGTTTTAACATATTAAGGACATAAGTTGACATTTTTTTTTGTTTTAGACGTTTAAAGATTGGTGTAAATCGATCGTTAGTGCTGTCAATTGGATATTTACTGTACTAATTGCTTGTTCTATACTTCAAACAGAGATCTGACCATGAACAATTTGAAGTTAAACAATGCATCATTTCCTCATTTGCCAAAACTTAGATGGTTGTAAGTATCTGCTCTTAACTATTGCCAAATAACATCACGAATTTTTAATTAATTAGTTCAATAACTTTAATCAGTAACTAATTGCTGTCCATGGATCCAAAATGCAATTTATAAATTTGTTACTATGTAAATTTGATGAAAGCTTTTAATTTTGAGATTAATTATTTTGCGGAAGTAGGGATAGTAATAGACATTGTATGGCCGTTGTCATAGTAACTGAATATACTTATTTTCAAAATTAATCCCTTTTACCGGAAATTAGTTATGAAAACGAGACAAGAAATAAGGTACATTGACTTACGAGACAATCAATGTTTCCAGACGTCCTATGTAATTTTTCCACCAAGGAAGTTTTCATAATGGGTATATTTTTAATGCTTTTAGATATATTGACCATAACAAAATTGATTATATTTCAAAGGACCTTTTACGAAATCTGACCGGCCTTGTAGTACTGTAAGTAAGGGCTTTATCTCTGATTTAACATCTATTTTGTTACGTGATGCTCACATGTTATCTGTGAACATTTTAAATGTTAAATTTTATGTTAACATTTTAACAGAAATGCAACGGGAAATCGGATAAAGCGAATTCATCCAATGGCGTTTCGATATCAGGAAAAACTCATTGAAATGTAAAGCCTTATCCATATTATATTAATTAAAAATTAAAATGTAAATATTAAAGTTTTTGTTCAAAATTCATGCAATCTCAATTTTTTTTCACAGAGACTTCGGGAACAATTTGATTGAATATATCAACGAGGAAGTTTTTGCGAATATAAAAAATCTGACGAAACTGTAAGTACCTGCAAACATTCTGTTTAAAAAAATATTATCTCTATAATATTCGTGCTTACTTAGTAATAACTACTGTTATTATTTATATGACAGTTATTAACTTTCCGTTTTTTTATTTTGTGCATATTTGTGTTGAAATTTTTGTGTTTTTTGTGTGTTTCATAT
This sequence comes from Julus scanicus, assembly GCA_034698625.1. NCBI lineage: Eukaryota > Metazoa > Arthropoda > Diplopoda > Julida > Julidae > Julus > Julus scanicus. The sequence goes on along the minus strand of JAQGBW010000949.1, from coordinate 3,879 downwards.
CAAAGAAGTCTTGAAAGAAATCCACTGTCCATACAAGGTGAATTTTTCAAGCACTTGAAGCATCTGAAAACATTGTGAGTTTTAGGAAACAACATGGTTAATTCTCTAAGTGGAAAAAATGTAGTGCATTATGTTTCAATATCTTCAATATTCTGTTTATGTCTGAAAACATTTATAACCATATATGATATTCTCCAAAATCTTAAAACATGTATTGTTATTTTCTACATATGCAAGAAAACATGGAACATATTGGAACATGAAACATTACCATACTGTATATGAATCATTAATATTACACTACATTATAAATATTTTGAAAAAAATAAGATGATATTTTGTTTCGTTACAGAAATTTGCAGGAAATCGATATTGCAAATATTTCGTCATCGATGTTCGCACTTGGTCAGCACATCACATTCATGTAATTGTTAACATCCTCTGCTAATTCGAATAATAAATAAATAGGCATGCGCATGTTTTAGTCCAACATTCGCTGTTATTACAATTATTTACCTAAATAGGCTGGTGTTCGTGGTGGTTTTTTTTATGTAGTTTTGAAATGTTTCGATATTTTCAGTAATTTCAAACGCTTTCACTACTGCCGTTTTGTGCCTCACATCCAAGTTTGCAAACCAAACACAGATGGCGTTTCGTCAATTGAAAATCTTTTGGTTAATCCGGTTCTGAGGTTGAGTGTTTGGATCGTGGCAACTCTTACCTGTTTAGGAAACGCCATGGTGTTGATGGGTCGTCTAGTGGCCACAGAAGACAACAAAATTCTGTCTATTTTTATCAAAAACCTTTCAGGTGAGCAAGAAGATCGAAATACGGTTATAACGAAATCGGCAGGCGATTTTTTTCGTATTATCCAATGTGACAAAAAAAAAATTAGATGGCAAAACCAAATTTTACGCTATTGCCGGTTGGGGCTGCCACCAGAAACGGAAGTTCTTCTATAATCTAACACTTGTCGTTTCCATTCATTCCAGCGGCAGACTTCATGATGGGGATCTACTTGCTGGTCATTGGCGCCCACGATCACGTGTTCCGGGCGCATTATAATTGGCACGCCGATATGTGGATGTCCAGCTGGGGCTGCAAGCTTTCCGGCTCTTTGGCCATGATCTCCTCGGAGACATCGGTTCTCATCATGGTTTTCATGAGCGTGGAGCGTTTCGTATGTATAATCAGCCCTTTCGGAGGCAACCGTCTGACCACCAAGACAGCCATCCTAAGCATGGCTTGCATCTGGAGCACGGGCCTGCTGCTGTCCCTAGCGCCCTTAGTTCACTGGAGCGATTCCAACGACTTCTACGGCAGCAATGGCATGTGTTTCCCCTTGCATATAGACGATCCTTTCATGGTGGGATGGCAGTATTCAGCCTTCATCTTCCTGGGAATAAACCTGCTCAGTGTCCTTCTCATCGTGGCAGTTTACCTGGCCATGTTCATCAGTGTCCAGAGGACGCGCAAGGCCACCACCCTCATGGTCAATGACAGGGAGTTCGCCTTCCGCTTTTTTTTCATCGTCTTCACGGACTTCCTCTGCTGGATTCCCATCATTGTGCTTAAGTTCGTGGCCATTGCCAACATCCCCATTAAATGTAAGTAACGCCAAAAGGACATCCCTACCCTGGTGAAAAAAAAATGGAAACCAATAGAGATTTCTATTGGTTTATATTGTTATTTGGCCACTTTATTGATTTCAATTGTTTTCTATGGTTTCTGTATTGACTTCTATTGGCTTCTATTGACCTCTATGGTTTAGCTGTATTGACTAAACAATAGAAATCACTAGAAAACCATAGAAAACAATTAAAACCAATAAAACCAATAGAAAACAATGGGCCAAATAACAATAGAAATCTCTTATTGGTTTTTGTCACCAGGGTTATATAGTAGGTGGTAATTTGTTCTGATAAGACCTTATGCATGTTTATATGTGGCCATATATTACATTTACATGTCACCACAACAAAATTATTGGGGATTCAAAAAGTGCCCCAAACCCCATTCACGGCGCAAAACACCAGATTAAGTTTGAAATTCGTGTAAAACACCAGATTAAGTTTGAAATTCGTGTAAAACACCAGATTAAGTTTGAAATTCGTGTAAAACACCAGATTAAGTTTGAAATTCGTAATAAACAACAGATTATTCTTTAAATTCGTGTTAAATACAAGATTACACTTGAATCTCATGTCCGCGTAGAAAAATATTCGTTAGTCGGAAAAACCCTTAAGAAAAAAATATCCTATTATTTTTTCAAATTCTAGCTCGAAAAAACCTTGCTTTGGAAAGATGGTGTGATCTTTGGTTATGGGAGTAGAAATATAATGGATGAGCCTTGACATCCCTGAAATATATTTGTAAAAAAAAAAATTAAGCAAATTTACTAAACACTCTGCCGATCTATAGCCTTGAAAGAAACATTTGGCGCAAGAATGTTAATATATGCAAATTTCATTTCTTTGTTTAGCTGACTTGTACGCCTGGGTCGTAGTCTTCATCCTGCCTATCAACAGTGCCATTAATCCATTTTTGTATACTTTCACCACAACAAAGTTTCGTAACCAGGCCAAAAAACTCACCTCAGCTTGCATGGTTTTCATTTCATCGTCATTTGGCAGAAAAGACTCAACAGCAGGTAAGCAATTTTGCTCAACTTTTGTTTTACTCTTTGTTTTACAACTCCTTCAATCTCTGTCACCCAATGAATCAGGGTTTCCCCAGACCGTGAAAATCTGGAATAGTCAGCAAAAAGTGATCTATGAGGGTGTGACCCAAGGCCGTATATATATGTCATCTCATTTCGGGAAGAGGGATATGGTCCAAAAATCGCGGAAAATTGGTGGATCCGGGTTGAAATTTTTAAAATGATCTCCCAATATATGTATATGTAGTATTTACGGTCTTGGTGTGATCTATGCCATGTAATGGCTTTATAAGTTTTCCACCGTGGGACCCTGGAAAGTTTCCTATGGAAGCTTGGAAATGTTCAAAGTTTTCACTTATATATCTATTAAATACTTTCTTAATTTTTATCTTCTATTCGATCTTTTTTTCTATAATATTCTGTGTTTCATTAAATTCTTTTCACCAGATTTTACCACTTTTGTAAATGTCCTTTTCTCAGAAACTGTTACGGTTTCGAGCGATCTTTACTCGTTCAAAGAGGCCAGCGTTCTGAAGAATGGTTCTGCCGACCCCAAGGACCTGGCCATTTCACCCAGTTTGTGCTACACCATCAGTTATGGGTTTGTGGAGTCCAGTAGTCTGGAGGAAACGCTGTAATATTGGTGCGGAAAAATCGTTCATTTTGCACTTTGGTACTTTATAACTGTCAGCAGTGTTTGGTACTTAAACGACCAATAATTGGTCTGACACTTTTTCCACTACTGATAATCAAATTAGTTTTAACAATAATGATAATTATAACAATCAGTGATGTTCTGTGATAAATATGTATTTAATACAATTAGGTTTAAGTATTTTTATACCTATCCTAATTAAGATTATACAGGGTGATACAAAATTAACATTTACGATTATTGGGAATTAATATTTTCATCAATAATGTTTCATATTTCCAGTTTCTTGTAAATATCTATATATGGAAGGAATTCAAACTTTAACGTTTGCAAACTACTTAATGCTTTTCAGTGATTTGTGCACTGATTACTTGTGATTTACAGTGCTTATATAATGGCCGGTCTTACCAACTGTGGTTAAATTTAACCTCTGGTCAAACTGCAGTTGACCACAGTTTGACTTCCAATTTCGTTTTACCAACCGAGCTTAGGGGAAAAAGGAGAGAAAAGTGAAATTGAGAGAAATTGGAGAGAAATTGAAGGTCAAACTGTGGTCAACTGCAGT
>JAQGBW010000948.1:0-31497 GCA_034698625.1 Julus scanicus | reverse complement strand
GCATCTTAATTTCAGTTGGCCATCTTAATTTACGTTGCAACTAAAATAAAAAATTAGATGTTTTGATTTGCAGTGTACATGTTCTAGTTTTTCAAATTTCAGTAAAAATTAAGATTGCAATTGCGCATGACATGGGTGCTAGCATTGATTGCCAACATACAGGCGTCGCTGTAGTATTCACACAAACCCGCTTAATCACTGATTACTAAATTGTTAGTTAAAACAATATTCCATTGTTAAAGCGATTAAGCTAACAGAAATTAGTCTCTAGTAGCCTTTGAATACCGACGGTATTTTTCGTTTCCATCCTTGTTGTCTTGCTTTACAGCAGAAGGCATTTCCTCATAGAATCCTAATTAATTTTACTAAATTTAATTTACCTTGTTAATTAACCTGTTTACGAAAACAAGCATGAATGCATCGTAATTCCGAATCACAAGCTTTGAGTTAAGGCTCCCCGATCCGTAGACGACACATTTACATCCATTGATAAGAACTGAAGCCCATTTCTAAATTTGGTATCGAGTTTCACATTGTGCCTTAATACCTCGCATTGGGTTTCTAAGCGGTTCTAACGTCACCCTCGATAAAATGCCCCATATCTCGTTCAATATTTGACATTTGTAGGGAAGTTATGATAAGCCAGCATTATTCAATAGGGGTGATGAAATGATAGCCATAATGCCCCAGCGCCCCGACAGCGAAAGAATGGCCGTAGAAAAAAAGTCCCTTGCGTTTGTTTTATACACGGCTGTAGGCAGCCCTGTTCCTACTCTAATTAGCCTCTATTTGGCCATGATTGAAAGATGGCGACCTAAAAGGTTAACTGGCGGTAAGCGACCCTAATTGATTTTCACAGATCGAGGGATGCTGAAGGACCACGTGAGGCGCTTTATGCTCCATGGTCCTGCTTGGGGGGCGTGACTGATGATAACGCATTTTGTTATGCGGAGAGGGGCAATGTACTTTCCCTGCAGTTTGTACAAGCATTTCTAAACTGATAAAATAGCCAATTGAAATCACACATGTACTGTAACGAAGTTAGTGGCCATATCAACATGTTGTTTAAATAAAATTTAGAGATAGAATAACAAACATGAAATTAGTTTGAAATGCTGACTGTATCTTGCATTAATTTTAGAGCTGGAATAATTAGGAAATCCTTAATGCTTTATACTTATAATTTCCTGTTTGCGTCAGTATCGAGGCTATTAAAAGAACTGTTAATTGGTTTATGGTTAGCCATATGATGCAAACGCTATGTTCACAATCAATCTTCGACTAATTACTATTTATAGCAAATGAAATTACTCCAAGGAATAGAATGCAAGGTTTATTAGAAAGTGTACTTAATTGTTGCAGTTTTAACATAGACTAATTGAGCTAGTTATGACATTGATTTTCATGGTGATACACCTTTTATTTCGTTGAGGGTACACTGAAAACTCAAAATGTACATTGACAGTGTATTTATGCGCATCAACGTGTAAGTTTTGATATATTAAACAGTCTTAGCAGTATGTTATTCTGCACAGTATAGTGTTTTAAAAACACAAAGTATGTGCATTTTAACATTCCAAATGTGTTATATTGCAAATGAAAAGGTAATTTTACACATTCAAGAGTGCAAGCACAGTTAAAACACATTGTTTTCGCAACTGATTTACACATTACGTGTATAACTTGTAAATAAATTCAAATTTGGTGTTAAGAGAAGATTATCTAAAAAGTATTTGTTTTACATACATGTAAGTTTTTTATATATATTATATTTACATGATGTAAGGTACTGTGTGTACATTATGGGCATATATTATATTTAATTGAGTCTGGTTCCTTTTTATACTTTGTATTCGTGTTTTTCATACTACATTATTGAATCCTATACGGTGTTCAATTTTTGACATAGCCTATTTTTGACTTTTCCGATTTTGGTTTGGATTTGTAGAGTTAGTTCTCCTGTATGTACACTGTAGTTTTTACTCCTACAGGCATACATGTATATATGAAACTAAAAACGTACAAACTATAGCTTCATACTTTTTATATTGACCTTCTGGCAAAACATCTGCACTATATAAAATTACATTTTAGGATAAGAGTTCTGTATGAACTGTACAGAAAATTGAATAAGTGCAGTAAAGCCTAATGTTGCAGTATCACGATCGAGTTTTTGTTGAACAGCCTGTATGGAAGTCGTCAAAGATGGGCATGAGTTTTTAACATAAAATTAATGGATTGGCCCATCTCCATGACCGTTTTATGAAATTAACATAAGCTCTTGCCTCCTGGGACCTAGGACAGTATAGTAGGCTGACATCTGATATTGATTTGTACACGTACGTTATGCAGAGTGATTTAATCAGCGGATGCAGTTATGCCTCCCATAACGCTAGGGTGAGAGAGGTGCCCTTAAGCCCCTCGCGCATAAACTTTTCAACTTTCTTCGGACGCGTAACACGGGCTGTAGTCTTATTGGTGGCCAGACTTAGTCGCTAAGCTTTCTATTTTATTTGATGCCCTATAATGTAGATGCTGCGCTGCACATAAAAGTCAGAAAAGCCTAGATTAGTGGTTTGCGAAGCCTCTTTTAGTCTTCCTCCCATCCCTCATCCTTCATTTCATCATTGCTCTCTTTGAAACCAGCATCAGAGGCGTGAACAGGATTTAGAGAGGGGCCTTTTGCCTCCCGCGAGGGCACCTTTCGAGCACCCCCTCCATTTTACCATTGTACATCCCTTAAACAGATGAGCCCGCCACCTGTCATGTGTTCAGACGCGAAAAATTAGGGGGCAATTGGGGATGAGTGCAAATTTATCAATTGGAAGGTCGATCAAACCGGTTTAGTAGTTTAATGCGAACTACAAATACTGTCCAAACACCGATGCGTTAAGTTTTTGTTGAAAATTTTAGTGTTTCGTTAAACTTTACCCCCTTTTAAGCTCTGTAGAAGTTTTTAATAGATATGGGTTCAATATGAGAAGTAGCTGAGATTGTGTAGGGTCAAGGGAAATTTATTCTTTGTGAAAACAAGGGTTGAGGGTTGTGAATTTGTTCAAAACGTGCCCTTTGGCGATATTCATCATTTGTTGGAACTGTAATTTCAAAAGGCCTTTGAGCATCATTTGCAAGTGGTGTTTTAGATAAATAATCGGTAAATTGGACCTTTGTTGCTAGTGTTGATCGTGTTCGATCCAAACATTGTAGTTCAGTCTAATGTTATTTTTACTAAATCGTGACCTAAATAATGACCTTTATATGCTTTTTATGTTTTGCCTAAATACTCCCAAGACACGACTATTATAATATTCTACTTAGTTTTATTCAAAATGTTATATATTTTATTTTATTCTTTATGTTATACTTGTACAACCATACCTCGCTTTACGGCCTAGATACGTTCCGGAAAAGTTGGCCGTATAGCGAAAAAGTCGTATAACGAATCAATTTTTCTGCATTGTAATTTCCATTTTTCTACCTTCTTTAACGAAGTGAAACACTTAAGTTATTTTATTGTTAGCCAAATCCGACTTTATTTGTGTAAATTGGGGTAACTTATCACATTTTTTGCCCACTTTCTTTAATTACAGCATATTTTTTTTGGCCGTATAACGAAGCATTTTGGGCCATAAATATAAATATAAGAAATATAAGGAAAATATAAGGGAGAAATTTATAGCTTACTTATATCATGAGGTATATCGAAACCTCTAACGAGTTAAATATAACGGCTGATTAAATATTATTAAACATCGGATAACAACCCTATTTTAATACATTTATAATGTTATTTGAACCCAGTTTTTGACTAACCTGCAATAACCTAACCTAACAGTAACAATTAAATGTGTCGGCGAAATGAGTTGTCGGCAAAGTGGGACGCTATATATATATAATATATACCTTTGCACCAATCGCTACAAAAGTTCCTCTGATTCATGTTATCTAAAACCGAATGTGTAAATAAAATGCATCACTACGTACAATATATTACTTAAAAGATAATTAACATTTGCAACCTTTATGCATTTGGCAATTGTTATGCGAGTATAAAATATGGTTGTTTTTGTTCCATTCTACCCGTGCTACCGTGCGTCGTTTTCCCCCTTCAATCCTGCCCTACCTTTTATCCCCATCCCCTCCATCTTGCCCCCTTCGCTTAATGGAGGAAGTGTTGATGACTTGCAAATAATGAATTGGCAATCAATTTCGTGTGGGTGATTTCCGAGCATGACAGGAAAGAGCATTTAATAATATTTAATGGTATAATTCCGTAATTGAAAAGTAAAGATTGCGCTAAAACCTCAACATGCTGCGTAAACGAAATTGAGCTTTACATATTCATGAACCTAAACTAAATAAACGACGTCGCATTATGCGGGAAATGAAATGAAATTTCCAGAATATTGATCAACGTTTAATGGCCCTTGACTATATAATCAATATTTCGCGGAATACTTCAAGTTGATGGAATTGAATTCATATTGGAAATTGGGTTGAGTAGTCTAATATGATAAATCAAACGAAACACAAAATCAGCGCCTTTGAGTGCAATGGATTACAATATATTTGCAAGAAATCCGCGTTTTATGGAATATGCCATTTTTTCCATATTTTTTATATGCTTTTGATGATTGATTTTCCCCATAATATTAATGCAGTGTATACAATTTAAACAATACAAACATTCAGTAACAAATTCGTATTTAAAAGTACACACATTACTGTTTTGAAAATGATTTTGAGCATAAATTACATAAAACTCTTGCGTTTGTGATTAACACAAACATGTTCAAATAGAATCTGTCAACAACACGAAATCACGATTGTTTCCACACATATTCTATTAAAAACATACACATAAGTTATATCATTTACGTTAATTGTGTGTTACGTTCGGAGAAAATCTTTGCTAATGGGGTCAAGGATTTACAAACATATATATATATAGTGTGAACATTTTTGTGTGCAGTCGGAAAATGAAATTTCACATATACCATAAAACGACAAAAATCTGAGCTACTTTTTCTTTATGTCTTCACCATCAGCTCTTAACAAGAAATATTGTAAAGTTATATACGAATAGTGAAGCTTAAGTTTATATTTTGGAACTAGATTTTGGATATCGTTGTGTTTTGGTTGACGAAATTCAATTTAGTACAATATACCAAAGTGCATGCTCCTTTTTTAGGAACCCACTATGTCAGTGTTTTTCAACCTGTGTGCCGTAAAAGTTCTACAGGTGTGTCGCGAAATTTCATTAAAGAGTCGAAAATGTTTATATTTTGTATACCAATTTTAAACAAAAAAGCATTAGAACTTTTTATATGATTGAAAACGTTATGTTTTTGGTTATTTCATTCATAAAATTATAGACGAACTTTTCTTAAAAAACATATAGTGTGCCGTGTAAATTCTGGCTCCTCAGTGTGCCGCGGGAATTTTAAGTGTTACTTTGTGTACCGTGAATTGAAAGAAATTGAAAAACACTACCCTATATCGTGTAACTTGAAGACATCTATAAACACGATGTATGCGAAATCAGAACTTGAGGTTGAATTTAGATCCAAATATATTTGTCAGAAACATTGCTCAAGTCTACTCTTATCACTTAATGTACCGAATTTCTATCTACTCCTTGGGTCGTTCACGCCCTATTTTTCCAGAGATTACTCACTAGTCATTTGGCCTTTAGATGCGCACTTCGTTGTCGTTGCTTTTTATGGTATATTCTATGGGCTCATTAGCCTGTCTCTTACGTCTGATTTTGATATTACAATATAAAATATGAGATAAAAGGGAAAGGCAAGAGGGTGAAATGAAAATGTTCGCTGTAGTGAGTAATGCCGTTGGACGAGCATCTTTTGAGAGTCTCGCTTCTTTTTGGTGGTTTATCCTTGCTTCATTTCGGTTGATGGGAACATGGTTGCAATACATGGCAGAGAGGCTCGTCTATTGAAGGACGTAGAGGAGCTATTAGCCAAATTAACACCAAGGGATAATCTCAGAAAAGCATCGCACATGGCAGCAGTAGAGAAATAAGCGCACATCATTTGCATCAAGTTCACATTTAAGGGGTTTCAGTGAAACCATCATTTTCAGTTCTAACAACGGCAAGTTTATGGCAACTGTAAAGCGCTGTGATACATGTCTATATTTTTATCGCAACATTCGTGAAATGCATTCACATTTTATGAAAATTAAGGAACTAAGCTAAAGAAGGATCAAGTATTATAGGAAGGACTAAAAACTTTTTTTTTTCGGAAAAAAAACTTTTTAGCGTTGTATTAAACCTTGCCTGAACAGTAAATCAGGCCTTAATGGTGCCTATGTAGGGCACTTTTCGTTTTGAAATCGTCTTTTCCAACTAGTGTTCATATAATTATCTGCTGGTTGAATATAATATGCATATAGACTTATTTTTTGCAAAAAAAAAAATTGCCAGTTGAATTTCAAGTTTTATTTGCTGTTCACTACTTGGAAGTTTAAAATTATTAATCGCTGAATGTTTGTCTAATACGCATAATTTGTTGTCGTATGTTTTTGCAAAAATGCGAAGAAATTAATTAAAATGCTGTAGAAAATTCTTAAGATAATTATTTAAATGTTTGTGATATTTATATTCTTCTGGGTGGAATATTGTGTTTATTCGATTTTTAATGATTTTTGAATTATGAGAGATAAAAAAATTCCAAATTATTCTTTGGATACGTGTTATAACTGACGAATTTGATGGACATTATACCTTAAGGTTTCTGGAAGCGCAATATATGATTCATCTGGAATAACTCGTAATATAATTATTGCAGTTCATTAATTTGCCATTAAATCAATTTTACAATGCATGTTCATGGACAACCACTCGACCGAAGTGCTGCTGGTAATTTAATAATCGAGTTATTATTCACAGACAAGTAAAACCTTCACTTTCATTATGTACGCAGTGAAGTGTCTAGCCTGGAAATCAGTGAATTACCAGTTGAATTTTACAAAATAAGCATTCTATTCTATTTATTTGTAATACAAAATTATCGAAATTTTGGTTGAAAACTATTTATTTCATTTTGAGAATGTCAAGGATATTTTTATTCAATATTAATGGACTATTTCTGTCTAAATCCAAATAATTTGGTGAAATAATATGTGGTTACAATTATTTCCAAAGTAGATTTTGAAACATCCACCTGCCAGGAGTTTTGTATAAGAATAATTTATGCCATGGATTCGTTAGGAATTCATTATTTGTCGAAATTGATGCATGTAAGACTACATAAGCCAACTGCATGACTTAGATAAAATTTCAAGGGAACTTACACAAAGTTTAGGATGAAATTGCTACGCCGAAATTGAGTTTTTAGTTTCTTTTAATGCCATTTTATATTCTCCTGAATTCACAGTATTGACGTTTTAATAAAATTTATGCCAGACGTACAATTTGCCTTTCTATAATCATCTTCCATTTTTAACACGTGTAGGTAATGACTGCACTAAAGCTTATATAATGTGTTGGCAATCATTGTAGCATTACTAGAAAATGGTAGAGAAGCTTTTTGTAGGTTCCTTGTGCAAAAGCTATTTCATTCATTTTAAAAAAAGGGCAGTGGTAAAAACTAGAATGCAAGTTATAAAGTGTAATCTACAGATGTAATTTAGTAGGAAAAATATCTTGAAACAGTATTTTGCCTATTGTATAAGCGTTCCATTCGTGAAAATGGAATAGCTACTCAATACCTATAGGAAAAAATTCACCATCACATTAGATTTAATGTTTTAAATTTTAAAAAAATGATACTATCTCCTGAAATCCTTCTAAATTTTCTGCATTTCTTGTAAATCTTTATTCATTATAGAAAATGGCATTTTCATTTTATCGTATTTTATCGAAATTTCCCACTTTCAAATTTCACCCAAATGTCAATATAAATGGGATATTTATAGGAGAGTCAAATTCATTCACCAAAATGTAATAATTCGAACTGTCACCAACTTCACCACCTTCACCGTCTTCACCATATACCGTCTAAGACAACACTCGTGAGTGCGTATTGCGTCTTTATTAGCAATTTGTCCTCCCACATCAACATTATATTTTTAATAACTTTGTCAGCTACCCTTTAATTAATATTTTGTGATTATAACTTTTTGAAAAGTTCAGAATAGTGTAATAATGCTATACTGTTACTACTTTACAAAGTCAATACCGCTGCTATCAGGGTTTCTCGGAATGTTATGTTTGTTTTGAATTTAAACTTTATCACTTTCTGTATAGCTCAACTAACTAATATCTTTAAAAACATAATTCGGTTTCATGTGCCGAATTTTCACTAAATTCGTGGGTTGTTATATTATTATGCTCATAGAAGCATTTTGACAAGTATATTATTGCTGCTATCGAGAGCATTTCAAGGGTTTCTCGCATTGATTTTATCAGGATTAACTCTCGCGAGTAATTCGTCACATCTCGTATTCCACAAAATTTCCCAAACTTAGCTCTAAACATTAAAAAAACCAAGCATTTCCTCAATATTCTTCTGCTACGTGGGAAAGGCCATCATCACGGTGTATTTGCTACATTTTTGGTCTAGCTCTCGACAGCTGCTCTCAAAATTCGAACATGGTTAATATGTTGCGAGATGCTATCAAAGAGGCCATGGTCTAACCTAATTTCGAGAAAGACAGCTCTCGAAAGTAGAACGTGCTACATTGAGAACTGCTATCGAGAGCATCTCGAGAGTTTCTCGCCAGGATTTTATCAGGATTAACTTTCGTGAGTTATTCGTCACATCTCGTATTCCACAAAATTTCCCAAACTTAACTCAAAACATTACAAAAAACCCAAACAAGCTTCTCTTCAATGCTCTTCTGCTATCATCAGGGTGGTTTTTTTGTGCTACATTTTTGGTCAAGCTCTCGACAGCTGCTCTAAAAATTCGAACATGGTTAATATTTTGCAAGCTGCTAACAGAGAGGCCATGGTCTAACATTCGAGAAAGACAGCTCTCGGACAGTAGCACGTGCTACATTGAGAACTGCTATCGATAGTTTCTCTCAGTGTATATCCTGGCAATGAAATGTATTGTAAACGTGTGTATGTTCCCTTTAATAACGCCTGCTTTGCGCGTTCATTGGTGACGTAAAGGTCACGACCCAGCTGCGAAGCGCTCAAAAAGCGCTCTTCGTGCATGTCCTAATGCCATGCAAACGCGTTTGCAGCAGCCCATAATAAATCGTGGATGGAAGCACAACGAAGCTTATCAAGCGTCGCAATTAGATTGAAAACAGCATCATAACGAGTGACTCGTTTAATCAGTAGTCCCTCAAGGCTGCCTAATTGAATTGGACCATTATAGCGCGGAATTATTTTCTTGTTGCCTCTCCTCCGCGTAGCATTTTGGCAGACAGAAACAACCCTGTCAATGGGAGCTGGGGATCAGCGAATGCCACTTCGTCCAATCGGCTGCCGATCTAATCGCATCAGGTTTATGATTGCCCATTAACCACGTGTGGAAGAGAGATAGAAATGCTTTCTGCTCAACTTTCTCTCTCTAACATAGAGCTGGGCCTTTAGCTTGTTTATTCATGTCTATGTATGTGGGGAATGGAAAAGCTGGTTTGCTGTAATTTTCAGGTCTTGGCGTAATGTTCTTGCGCCTCGTTCTGTCTCCTTCCAATTCGATTGATTCAAGTGAAGTAGCAACAACATAGCGAGAGAGGAACCTAAAAGTTGCTCCCCAAGCGTGACCTGCATCCAATTTAAAACGCGCATTTCCACGCACTTATTTGATTTCCATAAACTCGCTCTTGTCACTACCTATTTGCCCAGTGTGGGAACTATGGACTCGAAAGCGTCTATAAGCCCATTACATAAGTCGCTTTTTTCCTCTCACTCTATGCTGCTGCTGCCATCTCAGTGTGCTTATGTCGAAATTATGGTTTTTTAAGGGGCCTCTTTTTTGCCTGGAAATGAGAAAAGGTACGTGCTCGGGGTTGAAAGTGATAATACCAGTAAAATATATGAAATGTCAAAGAATTCTGATCAAATGAAGAACAAACTTTTTCGATGTTAGACAAGTTTGTGGATGATCTTTGTTGGCCATTTGTTGTAAAGAAGAAAACATTGGTTTGTAGATTCATTTGCTAACAGTCTAATATTAGGTTCCGTCACGCGAGAGGCTTATGGTTACAGCCGGAAACGTTGATGTGAATGTAATCTTCACGCGTGCGCACATTCACATCTGATAAAATGTAAGTTTCCGGCTTAAACAGAATGGGGATTTGAAAGGCTTTCAAAATAAAAAAATATGACCTGGATAATTGAAAATCCTTGTTTAGCTATAATTCTCAAATATTTTTTCATTATCCTCAAATTTTAAGAAATAAAGTAAAATCGAGTTTGTGGGTAAATAAACTATAGAAAGTTAGAAATAACGAAAAGCTGTTTAAAACCAAAATCCTTATCACATCCTTTTCACATGTAGTGTAAATTATCATAAATTGTAATCAATAGATTAATGAAATTAGAAGCAGGAATAAATAGAGGAAATATGTGGTTTTTTGATTATATGTTAAGTTTAATAGAAATAGTTCATTAAATGTATGGAATTTGCTAAATTAAGTTTTAACCAATTATATGCTTAAGCTTTGGTAATCAACATATTATAAACATTATGAATGTGTTTTTTCAGCTCGACAATCATTTTATTTCACAACTTACTATGTTAACTGAAACTGGTATTTGTAACAGGATCATTTCAGATTCTAAAGCTATCAGCTTGAACTCGTGCTTTCAAGTTTTACTTTTATTGATGGAAGTCATATTTTGAATTACCTAAATCTTTTCAATTTTAAGAACGTTTGAAGGTAGAGTGTGTGTGGCACCTGTATGGAATACATTGACCAAATAGTTCACATGTATTAGTAACCACGTAAAGCCAATTGTGTTTGTAGTCTTGATTTACTGCAAATCCGCATAGAGCAGGTTTTGAAAACTCTTTCCTTTTGTATAGTTTGCTCTCGAGCAAATGTATAAAGTAGCTCTATATTGAAATATTCCATGACAGAGAAGGTTTCCAAGCAGATGGTTTTACGGTATAAGTTATGTGGTGCGTATTTTAGATTTATTCTTCTATTTAATTTACGAGATGACAAGAAAAGATAACGTTATAGTGAACAAAACTACATCCAGCTTATATAGATGTTGCGAATCTTAGGAGAAAAAACGTAGAATTGAAGCATGTTTGTATACCATTCTGCGTGTATATTCATTCGAGAGCTTATATGTAAGATAGCTATACAAGGCCTACAATATACACAATTGAATGCCAACCAGACAGAGGATATAGATGTGTATGTAAAAGTAAAAATCTTTTTCTGAAAATATGGGTTTTATGCTTTATTGGTTCAGACATGAGAAAGGTAATTGGAGAGTAAAAAGAGGAGACCTTTTCAAAGGGCATGCAACGCTATTTTTAAACATTATTCTACACAAAATCCATGGAGAATTGAGCAAGGAATAATGTATTTGCTTAAAGGTAAAACAAAGACCATTAATACTAAAATGATGCGAAGGCAGTTATTTAGGAGCAAATCCAAAATAACTGCAACCAACTTTTCAGAAAGTTACGAAATGTAATGGAAATATTCTCTAAATCAAATGGAGAAATCACAACTTATTAAGTTATTGAAAAATGTTTTCAAAGATAATCATTTACTCACGGATTATATATAGTGATTTTTTTTTTTGCATTTCCGAAAATATTTTGCAAAACAAATGATATTGTTGATGATTGGAGCACTATTGTTTATTAAATTTTTCATAAATATTAGGTATAATTTTATTATCCTTTACAATAAGAAAAACAATCCAAAAAACATGAGGGGTTTGGCAACGAATGACAACAAATAAAAATTGAAAAAAATGTTAATGTTAATTTGAAATTTTAATTTTCGTCCAGTGTATCCAAAACAATTGGAAGGTAACTAGTATTTCAAATAAAATTAAGACTTCTTCGTATTTGCTGATGCCTTCAGTCATCACATCACAAATATAATTTTATTTCCGATACTTGCTCAGTTAAAAGCAGAATTTATTAAAAAAAAAAACAATTCCTGTTTTAAAAATTCTATTGTTAAATCCCACCTACGTAGAATAATGTTGTTACAATGACAATATTATCCGCGAAGCTGATGATGGAGTGATGTATAGGCGTATATGCATTTCTGAAACAAAATTTAACCCAATCTTGTTTGAATTTTAATCACCATATACAACTGTTTGAAAAGTTCCCTTCCTCATTTTAAATTTTGAGTTGTCTCTTTGGTGGTCTGGCTGCTAGTGAAGGGTGAACGTGTGCTGTATGCGTTATAATTTCATGTACGGTGGCAGTCAACATTGACTGGCAATAATGATGGAGCGCATGGCGCTGCTAGTGAAGCATAACGTGTCACCACGGGTTGCAAATTGGTTGCCTGAACTCTTGAATGTAACCCCCTTCATCCTGTCATTTTCATCGTGTAATGTAATGTCTATGGCACTGATGCTTGCAGGTCTGATATCGTCAGTCTTGCCTAAACCCCCGCTGTTAACCCTATTGGAATTCATATAGCAGCACTCATCAAAAGCAGGTGATTTAGTCGTGGCATTATACATCTCAATTTGAATTTAAATTACTTACGAGTTTGATGGGCAATAACGTACGGGATTCAATGGGATCATTCCTTGGTTCAGATATAAAATGAGACATTATAATGGGAAGTAGCCTAACAGCTATAAGCCGACAAAACCAATGCAGCTAGAATTCCCAATGATTAAATTGGCTGAAAACCTCTATACTCTTATTAATGCCCTTTTGCAGCCAGACGAGCACTCCGCCACATTAATACAACGCAGGCGACGTTTCCACTTTTTCCGAAAACAAGTGAAACGTTTAAATTAGTATGACGTAGTGCTTTTGAATGACAGTGAAGTGAAGAACCCGCTTGTAATTTACCAAGTGGTTTTTTCTTCCAAAATTAACTGAGGGTATAAAATATAATCTTTCGCATAAGAAATTTTTTTAAGTTTTGCCTTGCAAATCAGAATTGAAATATGATAGGCTCGGAAATTCGTTAATGTAAATAAGTTAGGACGAACAATGTAGATGAGGTTTTTGCCCCTTAAAAATATAGTCTTTTTCAACTCAAAACTTTCAATAAACCGAAATTAAACAAAATCTAAAAATTATTGCGAAGAATTTTCAGGTAAAGGAATGTTGTAAGTTAATTAGCACGCAGTTTCGACTCACATAGCAATCGTACAATATAAAAATTTAAGTAAGTAAATTTACAAATATTCCTAGGGGTAATGCATATTGTTCTATGATGTCTAGAATTATTTAATTTAAAAAAAAAAAGATTTCAATGCTTCAAAAATGTGTAATACTTAAAAATTGTATAGTTTTTTAGACTCAAAATTATGTTAGGTCCATTTGAAGGGATACCTAATTTTAATAAATACAATAGTACAATGTTCCTATAGCTTAGTAGAAATTTTGAACCAAAAACACTTAACTTACTCGCAGTCTGATCAAAGAATTCTAAAACTACAACAATATTAGATATGTTTACATGAGGTACACATCCTAACCATGTAAACCAAGGTGGTATCCACATGGACAAATGGTTAATCGGATCAATCTACACCAATGAAAACCACCTCAATGTGGCGGACAAAATCAAACACATAAAAACATAAATGTCCTACCTGTCATATTAATTTTAATATGTTCTAAAAATAACTAATGCATTGTTGTTGTTGTTGTTTTTTTAAAAAAATTTGCCAACAAGCAACTTGAAAAGTGTTTTCTGCCGCAAAGCACGGATGCTAGCAGTGATTGCCTACTATCAAGTGTCTTTTCGCTAGAAAAATATACAGCCTAAATAAGCACAATTCTACGTTTTAGTTAACATCTCCTCATCTACCTGGCTGAATTGCATCGGTAAGGAGCACGTGACGCCGAGTATTCGTTGTGTGGCAGTAATTCGTGTGCTTTATAATCTGGCTTTAAGCCCGCAACAAATCCCCCCTCGTTTTGGAGCAAATGCAATTTGCGCGTCGTTCTCAATTAGTCCAGCAGAGGACGATGCCTCCGAGAAGTGCATCAGTCCCCCTTCCTCCACCCCCCGCTTCTCGACCCCCCGCCGGCACGTGTCACTCGCAGTCACTATCAGCCTCAGTGGGTTTAATTGCGAGTCAATTCGGGGGTTCACTCCCCCGCACAGCCCAGAGTCAAGATAGTCAACCACCCAATGGCAGGTCGCATTAGCTTCAGGTCTTGTCGCAATGGGCCAATGACGAGCGTCAGATGGCCGTGACGTCACGCCTGATCTGGGAGGTTAGAACGGCTTGACCGGAGAAAATCGTGCTGATCCCTTTATGAGGAGCTATTCAAAAACCGAGGGAAAAACTAACTTGTTTAAAAACGTACTTAACCCCAGTAACATTTCTGACAGTAATCTTGTTTTAATGTGATTTTTCAATACCATTATACTGACCTTATACAAATAATTGGTCCTGGTCTTATACAAGGAATTTATCTGGAAGATTCATATTGTTTTTTGTAGAATCAATCATCAATTAATGAACATTAATTTTGTAGGGCACATTTTAAAAATATTTAAAATCTAATTTTTCCTGGTGGACGATTCGTTGTACATAAAGTATTTTAAGTTATGATTATATTTAAGAACAGTGCCAATTTTGACATATTGCTCGTATAGGGTTGTATTAAATTGTGTGCATTTACTGTATAAATGCAGCATAAATAATGTTCAACTTTCTTAAGTAGACGGAAGAATTTTATATTTTGCATAAATATCGGTAATCTTTTGAACGGATTGGTTATTGATATGTTGTGTGGGTTGCGAATTGTAGGTTATCGATCCGATTTTCAGTATATATGCCCATTACACGTAAACACAAATATACAAGGTAAAGCTGACGGGTACAATAGCGTTAATACTGTATCCGTTGAATGTCGAAAATAGTCTTAAGATCAATATACTGTATACGTTTTAAGAAATGTTTCTATTACTAAACACGCTTTTCTCTGCTTTTATCGTACTTCCATTTCCTGCGAAATAATTGCGAATAATTTATTGAAAAATGTTTGGCAAAATCCAACTATTTTTCACCCAAATTTTTCACTATTAAATTCAATTTTAGCAACTGAACATATTTCCTAATTTTAATTTAAGTATACAGCTTAAATAATAGCTGTCAATATCAGAAAATAATTGTTATTACTTTCATAAATTATATTTAGCTTTATTTGAGGAAATTCTTTGTAGGAAATCCATATTGTTGTGTAATATCTTTACAGTGCCAAATGATCATCATAAAAAACTTTACCCGACAACATATAGTGTCCTAAACAAGATCATAAGACAATCTGCAATACCCATATTAGCACCTTGTTCTTAAAATATTACTTATAAAATGTATCTTATTATTATTATTATTAGTATCGAATCGTCCGCCCAGATTTGTAAAATCGTACAATTCTCCCACAATTATTTGTAGATAAACTTGACAAGCATTCAAAATCAGTCGAATTTTGTTGGATACTTGTTTTGGATGCTTGCAAGATTTATTTCTACAAAAATAAATAAAACTGTAACATTTCACGAACCTAAATGTTCCTCAGCGTACGATTGTGCCTATACTTAAGGTACTTCAGTACGACATAAAATCATTTATGACTGTATGAGAGTTCCTAGAAAGCCAGTGACTTTCGCATCACCCTATACACATAGTATACGGCGTAGTGATTGGTGTAGTCGTGTATGGCACAGTTTCGAAAACGCAAGTGGCTAATGCATGGCTTGCATGCAGTATCGATCCACGAGGCAGGCATTGTCCCCCATGCACTCCTCCTCCACCATGTGTGCCCTTAGATCTTCGGCACGTGTTCGCCACGCCCCCTACCCCTTGATCTTGATGCACAATGGTAGCTCCGCCAACTGTTGAAATACTTGCTAACATAATTTAGCAAGTTGCTCCGTATTTTTGATCTCGTCAGAGTCAGATCAGCCTGCACGCGTCCCTGTCGCGTCGCTCCAGTTACCATTTGGCGTGCCCGAAGGCGACTGGCCAGCGACAGACCTCAGCGCATTCCATCATCATCATCATCATCATGAACCCACCATCGGATAATGGTAAGCGAAACCACATTGTCTCATTCTTTCAGTTACGCATTCTATACCCAATTTCTGTGTCCTTGCTCTGGCCATATCCGATTTAGGCCCTGGTTTGCACGCCCTGTTTTGGTACCGTCCGTTGGGTAGGTGATAACCGTTTTATATACAATCTATTCTATCAATATGTACACAGTGAAATCAGGTTAATTAATGCTCTAATTTGGTGTCGCTTATTTGCAAATAATTATGAGTGTCGCTTTCCTTTGATTGAAATTTGGCGAGGTGAATTTTTGTCAAACATCCGGTAAACAATTATCGATTTTTTTTTTTTTTTTTTTAAATCTATATGCATCGATCCGTTGCCATGTTTCGTTGTTATATACAAATGATCCGTAGAATTTTCCTCCCAAATTTTTGATTTTAACATTGTGGAATTAATGATATATCAGAGACAAGTAGTATGTACATCAAGCTGTAGCTGCAGAACACACATTCAAAAAATATTTTTTCGTATGTTATAATAATTTAAAGCATGCACGCATTGCTTGACAATATATCGATATATTGGAAACGGATGACAATTTTTATTTATAACTATGCCTTATCAAGTATAACTTCCTAAATGTATCAAACAATTCTTTTTTACTTAAAAGTAATACTAAATAATGTTCACTGAGGCCTATTTTTATTTACGTGCCACATTTCTTATTATATACTTTCTCAAGAGGTGTATTTTTAAAAAAAAAAAAATACATTCTAAAAAATATGTATCGACATGTATCAGTATGTATTTAGCTCTTTTAACTGAAGTCGTTGCATCTGCTTAGTTTCTTTGACCATGCGTTTATATTTCTTAAGGTCCTTTTGACACGTCCATGGAGATTACATGCGTAAATAATATAGCATATATAAGAGGAAAAAGGTCCATTGGTGTTTCGGAATGTATACAACCAGCCTATTGTTTACATGTATGAAAATAGTATAGTACTTGAAGTGATATTTTTATTATAAAATCTGAAATAGGTTTCCAAGCCTTTCTTTTTTAATAATGATGGATATAATCAATATTTCCAGTATTTGTAAGTAAAAAAACCTCGCTACATTTGGACCATTTTTCCATAAGAAAATACGTTCACTTGAATAAGCCTTTGCGTTTGATTTAGGCCTATAATGAAATTACAGGTATCTTCTGTGTAAAAATGCACATTGATATTAAACATAAAAAAACATTTGGTCATCCGCATATATGGAATATACAGCATTTGTGAGACATTTGCAGGCAACTGTACTAAATAATTTTAAAATATATTATCACCAGTGCATGATAAACAAATTAGTATAAAATTATCCTTAATGCAGGTGACAGACAAATTTTTGAATTTGAACTGTTTCGTCTGGCTCAAGATTTATTTTGATATGTACAATTTTTTGATACAGCTAAATTATTTATGGAGACACAGAATGCATTGTTTTGTCATGTCTTTATTTGAGTTCGTTTTGATGGCCATGGCATGTGATGGCATTCTTTGAATGTCAGTTATGATCTCCATGCTGAGGATGCATATTTTAACTTTGGGACCTAAAGGATTGCCAGTGGTGTGGTGCATTCCTTTTAATCATCGATTTGACTTAAGATTAATTGAACGATCAAGTTAATTTAATTTCATGCATTCATGCAATTTCGGGAAGAAGAAAAAATATATTTTCAAGTTATACCAAAAGCTACTTAATTTAACATAGTTATAATGACACGTGCACGTGTCATTATAACTATGTTAAATTATGGCAACGTTAACTCATTAACCTGATTGTCTATAACCCATTAAATCAGCTTTCATTGCCTCATACTAAGGAAATCGTAGATGAGAGGGCTGCAAAAGAACCATTCAAGTTGTTTCAGCTTACTTAACTTATAACTAACACTTAGTTAAGGTTGGGTACACATCGAGCTATCGGTCCATTCCATAAGCCTTACCAGGTTTATACTGGGAACACATGACCTGTAAACATTGGCCACAACTTTGCTCTTTCCTCCAGTATTTTTCTTCTCGGCTTGCTTACTCTTTCCTGACTTGCATGTGACCTATGGTCGTCTAGGTCTCTAAACAACGGCCTCTAAACAAACAAAACTTTTTATTACCGAATTTCATTCGATTTTTAGGAAATTTAAAATCATGATTAAATTAGTTTTGTAAACTTTACATAATTTAGACCACCAAATGCAGTCTGAATAGATATAAAAACAGACGCTGGTATCCTTCAAAGACAAGTATGGATTCTTAATAACACGTATGAAAAGTTTTCAGATTTCAGTTTTTAGATTTCTTTAAATTCTGTATTGCAACTTAAAATCCCAAAATTGAATTGAAAGAGCAACGACAATTAATATATAAAGTAAATTTTTCTTGAAAATAATTCCTCTTATGAATTTAGAAAGCACGTTACTGCTCTCTTTTTGATTGTTAAAATTCCTAAATTTTGCAGTTCCCAATATTTTGAATACCAGTATCTTTAATATAGTGAAAAAATATCTTCATGCATTTGAAGTGTTTAGAAGCAATTTGTGAGGACACTTCCTCCTATTAATCCCAGATGTAGAAACATTAAAATGACTAAGTCGTGACTATCCAAACAGTATCAATGGAGGTTATAATGAAACTAATTTTCTTAAGCCCGAATTTGTTTACCCTCTATATCGTTTCTTTACTTTAGTTTAAAATCTCATCCATTTTATACGAACGATGGCCAAACAAGGTTTCGGATCATCTGGTTTTGCTGCCTTAATTGACTCAATTTTTCGGCCTAAACCGTATTCAGTGAGTCGGTGCAGAGAAAAGCCTCTGCTGAATTAAAAGCGTCGCATATGACATTTTGTGATTCATGAGATAAATGCGCGTTATACTTCGTAGGGAAATCCAAGGGCTTAAGAGTAGCATGCATGCATACGCGTTTTCTGATTGAATTTCCAGTTGGAAGTAACCTTTAAAAGTAAAATGCTGATGAGTTTTCGATAGAGATTAACACGATATTACGGCGATAGCGAAATGTCCGTTTAATTCTATTATGGTTTATTGATTGAACGAGGCCAGGAGGGCAGAAAAAAAGTCAATGTCTGAAAAGGAGGATGATGCTTAACTCATTTCCAGAGAACGTGTTTGCACTTAACAATCAATGAAGCCCTATAGGGGTGATCTAAAAAGTTTCGCTCAATTGTACATGTGAAAATCTTTCTATAGAACTAAAGGATAGGCATTCTAATAACTACCTAAATATTTAGATTGTTTTTGGTGTTTTTTTTGGAGGTATCAGATTTCGGAATGGACACCTCATATTGTATGCCAGAAATACTTCAATGTATGTTGAAAATGTATAACATTAAATGATGTGCTGACTCTTAAGGTCAACATCTAGAATAAAGGTAATAACGAAATGATTAGTTTACTTAAGTTCTTAACTGTGGCGGACTAGTCTGAGTATCAGCCGATTACAAATGCGTCCCTTATATGAATTGCCCCTTAAGAGGGATCATAACCCTATCCTTTTCAATGGGCCGGGCTTCCAAAGATACTTACAGTTGATTGAGGGAGGTTTGGGTGGGGGTGAGAATTGTTTGGGGTGGCTTGATGGATCAGCAAAGGCCTCATATTGTTGTTTTTCGCTTTGAAATGGTATTTTTTAAAATTAATATACAACTTGGAAAAATATCCGTTATTTTGCAAGTTGTGAGTGCAAAAATTCAAATAATAATTTAATTTAAAAAAATCTACAATTTTAACGTGAAAAATGACACGATCATAACCTTGCTGATTTATAAAGCTATTTTAAACAATTTTGATTTTCATTTAATTTTTTTTTTGTTTGACTGTAAGTGACTTTGCAGATTTTACCATTTAAAGAGATTGTGTTGTAATCCCCCTTAAACATTACACAATATATTAGAAATATTTAAAGATCATTTAGTAGTTTAATAACAGCTTTTTAGATAAATTTATTTTTCCCAAAAATTAATTGTACCGTTTTTTCACTTCAAATTTTTTGAAAATTTTCTTTCTTTCTTATACAACTTAAATGATAGCCTTGTAATAATTATGGGTAAGCTTTTTTGTATCCTGGTAACCAATACTTTTTTACTGAGTCCTCTGCTGGTTCGTATAGCATTGGTTAACGAGATTTGAAGAGAAACAGACTTTAATGGAGAAAAACATGCATACTTTAGTTAATTATCATGATTTTCAATTAGGACTGTATTATGATTTGGTTAGGATTAATAGTTTTATTACTGTAGTATAAACAAAAAGAGACAAAAAGAAATCAGTTATTTCTGTATGTTATAAAATCTGATTCCAGACTTTTAAAATTTAATGCATGCGCCAAGTTTAAGTAAAACCTCTCTTCACAAAAAATCAAGTTGGGCATGCTCATAATTTACAAAATCAAAATGTTTAAATTTCTATCACATAATAATTATTTGCAGCAGAGCTTAATAGCTAACCGACGATTATTTGGCAGCATTCAGGGGCGACAAGGTTCTGCACATGTGAAAAGCAAGGAATATAATAGTTCCACCTGTTGATTATTCAATATATTATATTTTATTGAACTTGCATTGATATCCATCGCATCTGTAAAAAGTGATAACAGAATCACATTTTGCAATAAACTGGACTTTTACGATCGTTTTGTAAAGTCGAATCTATATAAATGCGCTTCAGCAAAATATATATATATATATAAATATAATAGCCTCTTGAAGAAAACTGAAAATGGTATATCACAGATGGTTTTATAAGAAATAAGTGCTCCTTATGTGTATTTATGACAAACAATGAGAGATCAAACATGTTAGCTCCTAGAATTCAGCTCTAGCTTACGCAAGGAATATCAATTGTGTGGCAAGTTGCTGTTACAGGGATATATAGATATATGTGGAGCTCACAATAGAGGTCTATTGAAAAGACGGCTTATAGAGTTTCACACTTGCTAGATTTAGCTTAGTTTATTTAGATGGTGTAGGCTATATGCAGTTTGCATGGATTTAGACAGGAGAGAGAATGGTTTTTAGGCAAGGGTGGGATGTGATACGAGATGAGAATTGAATATAGCGTTGGGGTTGGCTTATGTAGAGAGGGGAAAAAAAATACATATAAAAGATTTTGAAAATAAAAAAGCAATGGTTTCGCGCTTCTGGCATTCGAGTCAAGTAGTGGGGCCGCAGGTGTTTCACGTTGTTAACTTTCGTTTATGCGAATCCAATTCATCTTCAAGAGTCATTTATACGGGAGTTGGCGAACCCCGTGCAGTAATGGTGTTTGCAACGTGCGCCCTATAAGCTGAATACGGAATGTGGTGTGAGGACTTATCTTTCACTCGTACTCACATCGTGCTGACTAAGAAAATATCACGAGTCCCACTTCTGTATCTAAAATAGATTCCCGGTCTCTATGTAGATCCTTTTTATTTATTTCCTAGGCTCTGTCTTCTTTTGTCTACTGTTTAATTCATGAAGAAGACTTTTTTTTTCTTCTATGTATACCCTCGTCGCTTGGAAGTATAATATCAATTTCAGTTTTTCGTCGACATAAATTGAAATGTCGTCGAGATCAGTGCATGAAATTCAAAATGTAATGGAATATCCATCGACTGAAATAAGCCGTGCGTGCTCATATTATTTTTTGAGCCAAGATATCTTCTCGTACACACGCACAAGTAACTTGGCTTGAAATTTGAGCAAATTGAGGAAAAATATATAATCTGGACATAAAAAGTGATGTTATTCGTGTTGTTGGTTCTTGTTTACGCCTATACGTTGCGCACACATGTGACTACATAGACCCAAAACCACACCTACTGTATCTAGTTTGTGATGAGTGGCACTTTACTTTAAGCGAACATCTGTATGGTAAAGTTGTTTTCATATGTAAAAATGGCAACTACAAACACTTGTTAAATTATTTTATACGTGTAACTATATGCCACGTAATATTTTACATTATATTATACATTAAATAATTACCAGATCAAAGAAACGCATTTAATGAATTATCTACAAATGAAGATTTGTATGTGTGTTTTGAATGTGATTGAATGTGGATTTAGTTATTTTTGTCAGCACTTTAAGATTTATGTTCATTTTTACATTATTGAATATGTTTAAATCTAATTTAAGTTTCAATTCATGCATTAATTTCAAAGCATCATCAAGAAGTACATTTGCAAATCATCAGTTTTTTTTTTTTTTTTTTTTTTTTTTTGGAAAAGCCGCTATACACCTATACCTTAATATATGTTTTTTTTAATTATGCTGCTTTTTCGATTTGCGCCTTACAATGTTTCGTTATAACAGCCAAAAAAATGCTGTAATTAAAGAAAGTGGCCAAAAAATGTGATAAGTTACCCCAATTTTGCCAAACAAAGTCGGTTTTGGCTAACAATAAAACAACTTATGGGTTTCACTTCGTTTAACAAAATTAAAAAAATAAAAATCACAATGAAGCCGTAAAGCGAGGTATGGGTGTATATCCTTATATTACCATAAACTCGAGTATGTCCATACATATCCATTCATGGCTTTTTCTGTTATATCCGTGTAAGTACATTTACTTATCATTTATGTATATTTCAATCTATGCACCGTATTAAGGTAATACTGTATAAATGTACTTTAATCAATAATCTAAGTCCAATGTTTATCATGATTTATTTTGCATAATTGTACATAGAACGCCATACATGGGCATGCAGTACATGTTTACTGACATGCAGGAGAATATCGTAAATAGACATATCGGGCATAATATATAACTTCTTCACCCAGGTATGCTTTTACGGCAATCTAAAAATGATCTTAGTTCACACAGATCCGATCAATCCACCTGTTCAAGACTGAATCAAAAAAGGGATGATTGTAACTGAAAGAAATCTGCGAACTTGTTAATTTTTGTCTTCTTTTTTTTTCCGTTTCTCCAACAGATTCATCCCGTTCGTCGTCTCCGTCCTCTTCCCCCCTGCCTCATCCTTCCCATCTGTCGTCCCCGAATCCCCTCTGCCTGTCGTCGGCCACCCCCCTCAGCCTCCACCGCACTCCGTCGCCATCTTCCCAGTCCCTGCTCCAGTACTCGGACCGTTCCCCCGGGGGTCATCACACCATCTCCGCTGCTTCCGGATCCATCCACTGCTCCTCTTCGGCCAATGGTCCTTCTCCCCCGAAGCGCCCCTCCCCCGGCCTCACGTGCGTCGTGTGTGGCGATACATCCAGCGGCAAGCATTACGGCATCCTGGCCTGCAACGGGTGCAGTGGATTCTTCAAGAGAAGTGTCCGGAGAAAATTGATTTACAGGTATTGTATTTAGTTACCTTTTCCCCCTTCTTTAAGACCTATTTATGGCGGAATTTGGACATTGTATTGAGTATTATCAAAGGGCCCAGTATTATGACGTCATGCTTTGCATGGGGCTTGTCAGCTTTATCTTCTCAATTTAGAATTTCTGTAGTGGGTCCCTGATAATGCATACTTCAATGACAACAATTTAATTGAATGAGGAGAGTACTTTGGACTACGTTTTTATTTTTCGTATATTGGGTACACATAGCGCACGCGATGCAACGGAAGTGAATGCATTAATCCTGTCATGCGCAGACGATGTTACATTTGTTCCAAAAATGAAATTAAAGCATTTCTATGACGTTTCATCCACGTTAGCGCTTTAAGAAGAATTTTATCTTCTAAGAATTTTCCTGTCTAAGATTTTCTTTCTAAAATTTTTAAAAAATTCAAATCATGTTGATACTTTTACTTTTCAGATTTAAAAAAATTCTTCCAGCATAAACCAACTTTTTTTGGAAAATGGGTGATACATCTGATTATCACATTAGATGACATGACAGATGCATGTATGTGTTTTAAGAACATGGTCAACACATGTAAAATCTTCTGCAGATTATAAATTTAGTGATAAATTATGCTCATATACACATATTTGATTAAAGCCATGCATAATCTGCGTTTGGAATAGTGCTAAAATTCCATTCATTCCAGATTGTGAATATATTTGACATCCTTTAGCATATTCTATAATGCTCAAACTATAAATACATTTAGGCCTATTCCCATTATCCTGAAATACATAAATCAAAGTCGAATGGGGTTTTTGTAGGCTATTTTGAATGTTGTATCTAATGAGTAGAGTGAGTGGGTGTCTACACTCGTTTTTTAATGAGTAGGGAATATGGTGGGTAGTCTGCTCTTGCTATTAGTTAAAGGCACTAGAGCGAATATGCAAATCAGAGTGTGAATGTGCACGTGCACGACGCAAATTGTCGCCAATTAACCCTACGAACTGTGCGTGTGTGGCGCCCTCCGTCTGTCCGAGGATATGACTGTGCATAAATGAATCTCATTTCAATATCGACTTATGATCAAAAACAACCAGGAAAGGGTTATGAAGTGCATTCGAATTATTCGCCTATTAGATACTTTTAGATTCATCGAAGCTTATGTCCAGTAGATATGGAAGAACTGAGTTTCATAACCTATCATTAAATTACAATAACGTGTTTAAGGGAACAAAACCTTAAAGTATGAAATTATAATTTTTTTGCTAAAGCAATGTTGTCTTTTAGTTGATGAAATGAGGCCTCACTACTTTTGTTATTTTAATTTACTGCTTTATAAAACTATATTTAATTTTTATTAATGAGTAATGGTATACTTTAGTATTAATAGGCAAACATGAATTGCTTTGATGTCATGTGTGATTGCCTACATTTAAGGGGTATGCCATGCCTCAGTTTACGAACGTCTCTGTTTACGAACAAATCGGTTTACGAACACCACATGTTGTTTCGCTTTGCGTACGATGCTTCAGTTCACAAACACGTTTCTCTGGACCACCAATCAAAGGTCCGAGTTTCTGCAATTGTTTTACTTGTTCCAGCAAAACATCTTTGTTACGGATAAGTTTCACTAAATACAAGAAACATCAAAAATGTATGCGCTTTTAATAAAATATAGTTCACTATTTTCTGGTTGTGTGCAAAATAATAACAAAATTTCAAACATAATTATCATGCCCGTTATTTTCGTCATCTCCATATATTCCTTATCGTCCAATTTTAACATCTATTCAAATGGGATGTATTTGCTATTCTTGATATGAATCCGAATTGTATTTGCATTATAGAAATAATGTGTATTTGCTTTATTGAATTCCAGATGTCAGGCTGGTACTGGTAGTTGTGTTGTGGACAAAGCGCATCGAAATCAATGTCAGGCTTGTCGATTGAAGAAGTGTCTTCAGATGGGCATGAATAAAGATGGTAAGTTAATTATGTCTATAGCTTAACTTTATAAACTAGAGAAAAAAGCTCGAATCCAAGGTAATTTCATCTCTGAAAGACATCGTGTCTGTATGGATTGTTTCATGCGGGATCCAAATCCCTCGATATACAATATTTATTGACTTTTTCATAAAAGAGGACTTGTTTTTATTTTTTTTACTTTCACATTAGATGTTCTTCATTTATACATACATACTGCATATTTTTCTGTAATGTATTTTGACACGTTCGCAAATGTAATTTGTCGCCGAACATGGCCCAGAAATGCAATGTTGTAGAAATATACGACGGTAAATGATGAAAGGGAAGAAGGAATGATTGCGTCCAAAGACAAATGGCGGATTTGTTTTTCAAAAGATAGAAAACGTCTATTTGTCATCGGTTGTAACCTTAGAGATTTTCACGTCCTTTTAGCAAATGACCTCAGAATCAATGGTTTTAGCCACCATCGGCTTTAGTCTTCTCTTGTACAACCGGAATTTACTACTATGCATTCTGATAGCACTTTACTGTATACACACTATTTCGGCAGATAAAAAATGAGATTTTTCATGTGCACTTTTGAAAAATGCTTCATCTTCCTAAATGTGGAAAAATTCAAATTTATACTGGCTTTTAAATCGCATTTATCTTTTTTAGATTTATAGTCTATGTGAGTTCAAAGTTTTATCACGATTTTTCGATTCCGTAAATGTATTTAAAAAATAAGTATACGTTTATTAGAAAATAATCACGGCTATGATTTTAGAAAATTTACATGTAAAAACAGTTTGTAAATTACATTTTCAATTGTCCCTTAAAGATTTCAAGAGCAAAATTCAATAAGGTTTTAACTAAGATTTACATTTTAAAATAACTATAAAGTATGATTTTTCAAAAATGATTGTCGTATTAGTATATCATTTTTCGACCTTCAGACACTTCCCAAAATTACCCACCATTTTGTATAAAGCCATGATTTCCGATATATTGATTTTTATTTCTAAAAAATGCATTATTGGATAGCATTTTTTTTGTTATAAAATTCCTAAATTTTTACTTTATCTAAAATTTTAATTATTTTTCTTAAATGTCAAATATTTGTATTCTTTTTTTCAAATGTCAAATATTTCAATTTTTTCTCAAACAATTCCAATTTTCTAAAACTTTCTAGGTCATTTTTAAAATAACTCATAACAGGATAGAATACAGTTTCAATGATTTTAAATATTTATATAAGGCATCTCAGGATTCTGTTAATTCTGTAATTTGGCGATGAACTCTTTATTTTTCTCCCAATTTTTGGACGATTCTAATCCTTTTTGTGTAGTTTTGTACTATACAATATCAGTATTTCTCCATCAAGTATTTTTTTTTGTGGAAGAAAGTATGGGCACCAGTTTCCTTGGCCTCACTTGCCCTTTTCTTAATCCTCCGTTCATTTTGTTAGTGGCTGATGTAGTTAAGCACAATTTTCCATTTAAGAAGATACGAAATCGATGGCTTAACGCAAAGTACACAAAATCAAACCTATAGTTGGAAAAAAAATAGTGCTAAAGTCCCTCATCAGTTAACCTTAGTGATTTTACTTTCAACTTGTTTTTAAATAAGCAATTCGACTGATGAAACGATATGGGCAATTAAGCAGAAGGATAGATGTGGGAAAATTACTTAACTTTTTTGCCCTTTTTAAATACACGGCGAATTTGCTAGCACATTTTTTTTTTTTTTATATCCCATGCAGGGGTTACTTATGCGTGTGATGTATAGACGGGTATATTCAATAAGATATCCATTAGAAGGAAAATTCATTTATAAGACACGCTGTTTTTTATTTGGCAATTTTTCCTAGCTAAATGTTGCCTATATGTACAGTGTAACTCGCAATACATCCAACGTTTCCCATAAACCAACTGCGAAACTTCCCACCACCATGATAAAACACGAATAGGAAGGATTAGATGCTCTAATTAATTTTCACTTCGTTACAGTTGCGAGATATATATGAGGATAAAATGCAAATTTAAAGTTACGGCGCTGCAGATAATCGTTACTCTCACCACCACCCACCTAAAATTCATGACTGGGATATGTATAGTTTCGATGTAGGCCTTATTCTAAATGCGTAGTTCTTTAAGATATACTAATTTACAAACATACAATGCATGATAGGGGGTATTTCACTAGGATATTCTCATATTTAATTAAAATTTTCGTTGTTTTCCCAATTTTCGGTAAATTAAAAAAGTGTATTGTTTTCAAAATCCAGAAATCATTGAAGTCTTCAAGAACCTTGTATTCCGTCTAAAACTACACTTAAATTATGCAACATTTCGTACAAAGGCATAATTACCAAAGTATTCCCCTTTTTATTTCTAAAAAAATCATTATTGCAAGCAGTTTTGTATGTTATAAAATTCATAAATTCTCACAGTATCCAATATTTTATTCAGTCTGAAACTTCACTTAAATTATCCTAAATAACCCACCATTTTGTACAAAGGTATGGTTTCCAAGATATTGCTTTTTATTTCTAAAAAAATTCATTATTGGCTAGCATTTTTTCTGTGATAAAATTCCTAAATTCTTACAATATCCAATATTTTTATTATTTTCTTCAAATATCAAATATTTCTATTTTATAAAACGTTCTAGGCAATTTTTAAATTAACTCATATTTTTAGGACTATTTCCCTAGTTAGGGCCACTATATATATATTCCCTGAAAATATATTAGTAATATCTTCATTTATCATTTCATTTTTGTATTTTGGTTAAAGGAAAAAAAAAAAAATCAACTGGAAATGGGTTCATGATTAGTTTATGCCAAGCTGTATTTGAACTGCTAAGCAAGTGAAGATCATAAAAAGTTCCATCCTTAATCTAACGAACATGAATTGTTAATTAAACACAACATTCTGATTTTTTGTTGTTAATTACTACCAACATTATAGTAGCTATACTTAAAGGTAGAAACGTTCCTCATCTTGATTGCATTTAAAACACTTTGACATGATGTATTCGACAGCTAGAGATTAATTAATGCACGTTTATATTTTAACATAATACGACATTAATGGAGGATTTTTTGTTTTCTGGTCCTAGTTGGATATCTCCCAAACCAATTCACTTAACCGTTGAAATTGCTTTCTTCCCGCTTGAATTCAACACCAAGGGTATCGCTTAAAAATCCAGTTTTTTTTTTTTTTTGGAAATTGGGATTTGCATATAACCATCAGTTGGTCTTTTGAGCGTCTATAGCTGTATATAACCAAAAGATGGTTGTCAGTCTGAAACTATAAATCACCGAGTGGAAGACAAGGCTTTGGCAATTAGGATGCCAAAGAAGATTGGGAAGGGTTGTTAATAGAGTTGCATGCAGGCGAGCGAAAACAAGCAAGTCGTGAAAATTAAATTGTTGTCACTTGTGCGGGGAAAAATGCATCGAATAATAGCGCCTCTCAGAAAAAAAGCCATTTTATGGAGAAAGAGAGAGAGAGAGAGAATTGCATTTAGGTGCTTCAGCGTTTTCATTCTCCCATTATTAACTGCACACATCCTTTGCTGACTGGTTGAATTCTTTGACGTTGTTAACGACCTGTTTTGTTTCTCTTAACTTGCACTTTTGCGCTTCTCGTAAAGTTTTAATAACGTAGATGAGAGAAGGAGGAGCAGGAGGCATTATCAACATCTATCTAAACGGCTTGCTTTCGCTATAAATTCTGCATAAATTAACATGCAAAATGACGCTATTATACTCTGGGTTTGCATTTTGATTAAAATTTGGCTTGAAAGCCTAGTCATACATACGTCTTTTGCGTTCGATTTATTTTTTGTTTTGAAGTTGTGCCCTACTTTCGATCTAGTGTTCATCAACATCTTTTCCAATTTCTTGAAACAAATTCTAAGATTTCATCCCTGTAAAATTGGAATGATGTTTCTACAACTAGCTTTTTCCAGTTTGTATTCTGGTAGTTTTTTGTTTGTTGTCTTAATGAAAATGACAATTAAATTACTCACAGTTATTGTTAACAGCTTCCAAATGGAAATTTGTAAGAAATACAAAACCTTTAATGGTCCATATAGGTAGTTTAAAATTGTCTTCACATTTCTTATGTTGCCACTAAAGTAAAGTAAATCACACATCATTAACTACAGTAAATGATGATTTTGCTTTACAATTTAATTTGTGACTAATTCGACTAATCCGTTGTATGGTGAACATCAATGGTTCATGTTCCATGGTATGTGGTGAACATCAATGGTTCATTCTCCATGGTAAATTGTGACCATCAATGGTTCATGCTCCATTGTATATGGTGAACATCAATGGTCCATGTTCCATGGTATACGGTGAACATCAATGGTTCATGTTCCATGGTATACGGTGAACATCAATGGTTCATGTTCCATGGTATATGGTGAACATCAATGGTTTATGTTTCATGGCATATGGTGAACATCAACGGTTCATGTTCCATAGTATATTTTCCATATCTGTCATGCTACTATTACAATGCAATGCTTGTGGTTGAAGCAATCATGCGTGCTAGTAGTACATTATACTAAGAGACCTTTTGAAGATTTGAACCTCACCCATATGTTATTTTGTTTTAGTTAAGTATTTGCACGGTGATATATACACGATTTAAAAAAAAAATATATGTAAAAAAGGCTCTCGTGTTCTATAATGCTTGCCTTTGCTGCTTTCAAAACACAAAGCATCTTATGAATTTGTATCTTTTTTTTAAGATAATGCCCTTTACATTTAAGTTAATAGCATTTGCGTAATACTTACTTAAAATCAGTTACTCCCACAAGCCATCAACACGTTAATATAACATATTAAACTCTGACATTAGAAAACAATGGATTAAAGCATTAAATTCTTCTTGTAGTGATTGCCATATACAATATATAAATAAACCTTGTTACTGTTTAGGGATTAGGTTTGAAAATAAAAGTAGACTTGCTAAACACGCGATTTTTTAAAAAAATAGTTCGATATAACAATTTATTATGTGAAGATTGTAGGGAAATTCCTGTTGCGTGCACACATAATTTTACCAATTCATGTTGAAAATTAATCTACAAAATTAGTGACTAATTTTCTATGCATGCACGCTCCTTGAGAAGAAATAAATACTGTGTGAAGTGATTTTTATGTAAAAAAACAACAACAAATATTTGAAACACATTTAATATCATAGAATCCTTGGGTAAAGATTTTCCATGAAAACGCACTCATGCCTTCTTCCTAGAATAAATGCCACCCTATATTTGGCCAACATTTGAGTTATAAAATATTTCTAAATTATGAATAAAGACATGCATCGTGAAATTTGAATGGTATGCATGTCGGTTTAGTCCTCGTTGATATGATGCCTACCAGATATCTGAATGTTTGATTTTTATTTGACATTATTGTTTGCCTGTTCGGGCATGCAGCGGTCCAGAATGAACGACAACCCCGGAACACGGCCACCATCAGACCAGAAACACTAGCCGAAATGGAGAATGACCGCGCCTTCCGTGAAGCCAGCTCATCCACGGTGGCCGTGGGGGTATTCGTCCCTCCGCCCACGCATCGATTCATGGCCGGCCTTATGACGGCCGAAAGCTGTGCCAAATTGGAACCAGATGATGGTAAGTCATCACATTCACATTTATCCTGGCCCTGTATTTGCAATACGATGGTCAAACTACGAAGGGGTGATCCATAAATTATGTCACACTTTTGTCACAAATTTTACTACACCCCATCCATAATGATGTCACAACCATTCGATTACCCATCCCCCCTCCCTCAATTATTTTTTAATAATTCTATATTCTTTTATAATTTGATCGGGAAGAAAGTTTTTTAAGTCACTACAGAACCCAAATCTGTTTTCCCAGCTACTATTCAAAATTTCAAATGTTAAAAAAATTAAAAAAAAATTTCCCGCATATTTTTTACCGTTTGAAATAAATTTTGATTGTGTGATGTCACATTACGGAATCTCC
>JAQGBW010000947.1:0-31503 GCA_034698625.1 Julus scanicus | reverse complement strand
ATAATTCTGAAAAATGCTTTCTGCAGAAATTAGGTGACTGAATTCTGCAGAATTCTGTTAGTCATTTTTTGTATGGGAAACTATAAAACATAAGGACATCAGCTAACTAACTAACATCAACGCAACATTTATAGATTTGACGCAATCTTGACTTTTCTGGTTGATTGGATAGGATTTAAGGGCCGAAAAGCAACATGCCGAAATGGCATAAATTTGTAAACGTACCTGCATGTATTGTAAAAAAAAACATTTGCAAAATTAAGGAAAGACTTTTACAACAATAAAATTGAATATTTCAAGGCAAAAAAAGCATTGGGACACTCTCTTGTGATGGTTGCGTTTATTGATTTCTAGTTAATTTGTTATTATTTGCCTAATAGATAAGTATGCTAATTAATGTTCATAGAATAGTATTTTAAGTTGATATTTTTTAAAGATATGTAGAGGGGTGAGCGGGTTTCCATTTCAATCGTACCATTTTGTATTGGGTTCTACTTCTTT
This sequence comes from Julus scanicus, assembly GCA_034698625.1. Classification (NCBI taxonomy): domain Eukaryota; kingdom Metazoa; phylum Arthropoda; class Diplopoda; order Julida; family Julidae; genus Julus; species Julus scanicus. Next base: position 31,002 of record JAQGBW010000947.1, on the reverse strand, counting down.
ATGACTCACAGTGTATGTATGTATATGGCCACACAAAGACATGCAAAAACATCACCATACCATACATGGGCCATACACATGTACTATGTATATGGTCATCCATACACTTGTATGGCAATACATGTCTAGAAGTGTACTAGCTATTTCTGGTATAGGTGTATACTCGTATATTACAGGGTGGCCAGTTTTTTTACAGATTGGTCTTGCCTGACTTTGCCTGACCATTATGGCTATTTTTCCTGACTTTTCATGACTTCTAAAAATATTTTTCCTGACCATATTTCAATAACTTGAAAATTTTCAATTATTTTTAAAAATGTACAAAGGCTAACACTATTTTCGTTTCAAATACACAATTCAATTGTTACACAAGAGAAATTTGATCTCTATACCCCCAACAGCTACATTAGATTCAGTATTGAAAAAAAATAAATAAATATTGTCAATAGTTTAAAGCCTTATTTTTTTTTCCTGACCGAATTGCTAATTTGCCTGACTTTTCTAGCAAAAACGCTATTTTTTCCTGACTTAATTTTGCCTGATGTTATTTTTCTTGCCTGACTTTTCCTGACTTTGCAGAAACTGTCAACCCTGTATATAACCTCATTTATTAAACATAAATAAATCCCCTGGTGGAAAAATCATTTACGGTCCACGAGATAAATTAAAATTGTATAACAATATGAAGTATCTGACAAGCAAGCATTGGATGAAGTGAATTTTACAGTTATAATAGATCCTTTTAACAAAAAGAGAAATCAAAAAAAAAAAAAAATCCAACAACAACAAGAGCTTATCCGTTGTTGATGCAAGCTTCTCCTTCACATTTCTCACAAAAAACAATACTAAGTTTATAATAACATGCTTTTCCAGAATGCCATTTTTCCAACTGTTGCATAACAACACGAAGTTATTAATCCAATTTAGTAGAAACACAAGCATCAAGTTGTAAACGCGCTTTCCCATTAACCAACCTCTTTTACCAAAATAACAGCGAGTTTAATACAAAAACGAACATTTTTTTAGTAGAAAGCGTAAAAAAAGTAAACCTTTTGAGAAAGTGTTTGTTTGAAAAGTCGATAGGGGATTATGGCGCACTTAGGGTTAGTAATAAGGACTTTTAGATCTAGTGTACATTCAGTACCAGAGCGTAAATATTGATTCTGCCAATAAACACAACAGAACAGATGAAGTAAGAAACTTAAAAACACTTCAAATCTTCTTTGAAAAACAATGGACTTCTTTCTCTGCTATCTTTTACTTGAGTGAATCTTGAAAGCAGACCATTTACGAACATACGAGACCATTATTCCCGGCCTAACAATCCATAAAACTCGCAAACATTCGCAAAAGTGCGATTGTTGCAGCATCTGCTCTTATCTGGTTATTCCCGGAAGAATTCAAAAAGAATATAAACTGGCTACTGTAAAATCGCCACATTTCAACAACGAAATCCCCTTAAACGCTATGTGCTACCTTTACTTTAATCGATTCAAATTTTAAAACTGAAAAAATATGTAAAATTTACGATATTATATATTACTTTCTATTTCAAATTGCACAATTTCAGTGAAATTTGGAATTCAAATGAATCGAAATCTCACAATAAATATACGTAAAAATCCTTTGGCTCTATTGCATATTTCAATGATTTGCAATTTATAATGCGAACATGGAACAAGTTCAAACACAGTCCTTATTTTTTTAAAGGATTCACAGGTATTTCAGGTGTAAAAAGAACAGAAATGAAGTAAGAACTTCACATTTGCATTATTTGTTAAAACTCATTTCTTTAAAGGTTCTATTTTCTCAATTATAATCCAACTTTCTTCACCTTACAAAAATCTCTAAAATCGTGGTGCGTCTTAGAATCGCGGGACTATTTTATTCCATGCACAGCCCAGGCGATAATCGCCGGATACATGCATCTAGCGACATTGAAACATCGCTGTCTCCTATAGCTGCATACATTTATACATGCATGTGACCAAAAAATGTATTATCTGTATACATGTAGTCAACGATGTTTACTTAATAATGTTGATTAATATTTTTTTTCAGCTGGACATTTTCAGTATATTTTTCCAAATAAATGATGCATCAGAAAATAAATCCCTTCTTTTCGTAGAATCAAAGACTTTCAGTTGAAGGCACCCAGCTTTATAAAAATAGTAAACGTGATGAGTTTTCAAATTTTTTTTTTTTTTAGTTCATCCTCACAAAAACATATTTGCAAACTCTGCGTGGGGGTACAAGTTTGCATGTCCACACATAATTAGCGAAAAACTTCCCCCCTCACCATGAATCACCGGGAGATTCGGTATGCGCAAAAGAAAAAAACTTGATAAAACGAATTGCACCGGTCGATTACAATCCATCGTAGATATAGGCGACCTACAAGGACCGCATAAATATTAGATTAATAAGGTGCTTTTAGTGCTATTTGAGATGGGAAAACATCATTTATGGTGTGAGAAAAAAAAAATAGCAAGCGACAGTTTGCGCAAACTAATAAGGGGCAAAGCGTGCGAAACCCACATCTGACACAATTCTACATAAAAACGTGTTTATGTGGGCAAAGACGCTTAATATGTTCAACGAAAATCTTAATATCACGGACCCAATTTGCAAAAAACGAACGCACGTTCTATATTAGATTGGTGAAAAAAAAAAAAAACTGAAAACATTGCTCTACCCAAAACATACGTTATTACTGTATAGGCCTATGAGTTCGTAAATTAAAGCCATAAAAATATCACCAAAATACAAACAACCCAAACACTACTTATAGTTGTATATATAAAAAAAATAGTGCTTAAACCCGATAAGGTTCTCGGCCATACTCCAAGTCAATTAAGATTTATATGGCTAAAATATTAATATTAAAAATACATAAAACTGGAATGGGTTACAGGTTTTGCGGTATAAGCAGATTTTTCTTCATTTGTTTGTTACTATTCGAAATTGAGGTTTATGACTTAAAGTTGGCAATCAATGCTGGCGGTTTCACCATGTGCGGTTTTCATTCATCATATTTATAACTTTAAAATTGCTTGAAACACAATAATATAGTATATATACAAACTGTTTTTTTTTTGTTTTTTTTTGTAACCGTGTGATGGACCGAATAACATACAGTACACAATGCACAGCACTCGACTCAATACAAAGTACTCTACACAACTATCTGACAGAACTCTACACAACTTTCTAACAGAACTCCACACAACACATAGTATACAACAAGTAGCTACATACACTAAGTTGTCCAAACAAAACTAAATAAAAATAATCCTACATTATCTTTTTGCAACAGCAAGTTAACAACATGTTATGGCATGCTGCCCATGCAATTTCATCAAAGGGCCAATTCATCAACATACAAAACAAACATAATCTCAATTTCCACAATTTTCAAAACGTTCCACAGAAACAAAGAGTTTTGTGGAACCCAATTTGAATACCGCTGCTGTAAAGTCTTTTATACATATATGTTACTCATTGTAAAACCAACCACTTGATGAATGAAGCAGATCACACTTGTATAACAGGAGGTAAGATGCAAGAAAAACTATTTTATAAACAATACATAATAACCATTTTAGGATTATTTTTTCATCGAAATCATATTGGGCGTTGGTACTTTCTGTTAAGCCGAACAATCCACAGGGCCTCATAATCAACTGATCGCGAATACATATTTCAGTCGTAAATCCATAAACCTAATTGGCCTGGGTGTGTAAAAATGATCTTAAGTCGATTTAGTCAGCTTTGGCTTGATTAGCTGTGAGCAACTAAAGCACATTAACGGCGTATTAAACCTTATTTCTGAGAATTTTCCCAATATGTGGTATTATAAGCCCTTCAGAACTTTGAACAGTAACAATGCGAGCTTATTAAATTTGCTACAACCATGTTTATCTTATTAAATAAGGGCTTGATTAGAACTGGCACGCCCTATAAACTTATACATGATCTAGAAGTGTTCCTGAGTGGTTCAATGGATCAATCCAGCAGACATTTAAAGAATTTCAACAACACCCCCCGCAAAATTCAGCCTTTTTAGGCTTTGTGAGTTCAGTGTTTCATGATCCTATATTGAGTGAAGATTGTCAAGATAAATAAAGAGTTTCATACATCTTTTTCAAGCCATATAACGGTTATAGCTTGGCTATTTTTATGTTTTATAAGTGAAATGCTTTCTTTATTCATGAACTTTCGAGTTTGGAAAACTCATTGTACGATACTATAAACCCATTAATCGATACTTAAAGATATTTTTCTAATGCCTAGAACATTTTCAATTTTTGCCACTTGCCACTTAATATTTTAACATTTAAAAGGTTATTTCAGTGGCAAAAAAGTTGTCATCATTGTTTTGTTTTTTTGTCCAATGAAAAAGCCCCTGGTTTGGCACTATATTCAATATAATAGTATATAAAGTTCGATTTCCCTAGAAGTTGGATTTTTGTAAAACAACGAGAAAACATTTTGCCATCAATAAAGTTGTAGATACGCGAGATCATAGTTACTACCGTATGTCGATTCATGAGGAATGTCGATTCCTTCAGTTTTTGTTGATATTCCACCCCTCTCATTATAAATTATTTTTGCAACAACTTTAATGTGTGTAATCAAATTTGGGCAATGAGTGTAATTTTTTTAATAGGATATCCCAAACATACAGTTGTATATATACGATACATGCACTCACCGTTGTCATAACAACCTATCTATACTTTGCTAAAGTTTAGGACCCTTTTGATCAGAAATAGGCCTAAGTGGCTTTGCAGACAATTTTCAAGCAACTCATACGAAGTCTAATTTTTACGAATTGAAAAAAATACCATAGCAGGATAATTTAATGAAACAGTGATTTGAAAGTGAATAAAACCTGATTTTAACAAATCTAACACAAGGGTGAAGCGAAAGCAATGAGAGTTACCCCAGAGTGAGGTAAATAAAACGTTACACAAAAAATTTGAAAAGTTAAGATTTGATAGAATTTGCTTCATGCAATTTTAATACACAGACACTTAATTAGATCACATAACCTTACAATTTTAAATCAATATGACAATTATTGAATGATAGGAAATCAAATTACATTTTCCAGAAGCAGATAGTATAGTAGACTTTAAAGGTGTATAACCACGGTGCGATATGATTGTGCTTTTGTCAGTTTCGGGGGGAAAAAAAGTACGTGAAATACGAGCATAATGATAAACAACAGAGTTAATGAAGCTCAATTTTGTATTCCCCCATTTACGAAGGTGTAACCTAGCTCCAGTTAATTGAATTCGAATTTTTTCAAGTGTTTTTTCCACTCCACACTTAAGATGAACATCACTTCACTCTTACAACTCAAATTGGGACAATACCTTACGGTCCAATTAATTAAAATTAAGTACCATGCAGAGTTCTTAGTTTCGGATCAATACATTTTGCACTTCACACCATAGTTACGAGATCACTCAATAAAAAAAAACAAAAACACAAACTCGCGCTGCTTTTCTATAAATACTTAAGTAAATCTAAGGAATTAAAGTTGTTTTCGAATAAAAATGCAAAATATAAATGTACAACGTATTTTTAAATAATACAGTGTGTCCACAAAAAAGGGGGACCTTTTTCATAAATTCTTAACTTTTTTGTTTTTTAATCAAAGTAAATCCAATTTTGCACAAATATAGGCAACAAACGTGCGTACAAAACATCCATTTAAATTTGTACTCAAAGTGTCCTCCATCCACTGCAACCCATGCCCTGAGGAGCTTGCAGCATTGGGCAATTAACGAGTCGATTACTGTTTGATCAAATTCGTCCCGAGCAGCCAGAATTCGGCATCTTAACTCTTTGTCATCAAGAATATTTGTTCTGTAAACACTTTTTGGAAGATTAGTGCAAAATTAGATTTTTGAATTTGGATGAAAAAGGTTCGTCTTTTTTTGAAAATCCCATGTTTAATACGGAATGCTAGATCCAGTTTTGTACAGACTATCCATCCATTCTTTGGTTCTGACCAACGAAACGCACTGAAAAGTCAGACGCACTTAAAATAGTTTACCCATACCCGGCTATTTCTTTTCAAAATCCAATATGGAAATTATTATCATAAACATTTCAGCCGATTTTTCTCTCCTATATTTCTTTAAAGCCTTATAAAAGACTTGGCTTAGATATTTGTCAAATATATATCTATGGCAATGGCATTTAAAACGCTTGAATAGATATTTTCCGAAGAAAAAAAATGAAATAAATTTGAGATATTCTTGGAAATGATAAAAGGATACTCTTCTAGGAGCGAATATATGAATTCAATATTTTCCTCTAAAAACTTTCATTTATATTCATAAAAAGGCGGGTTTTCTTTAGAAAGCATTTATTTTTAATAGAATATCAAATCCATGAACTCCATTCCTACTTAATAATGCTAATAACAAGCTTTCCCGTGAAAATAAAATAATTCTGTCTAAATAAACCCATAATGGATGCTCGAGATAAAAGATTTCTAAAAAGGAAAGTAAATTTATCAACAAAATCTAGCTTCTATAAAAAAATATCACTTATAACGTAAATCATCAATAAAAAAGTTTTGTTTTTTAAACATCCGAGCTTTTTGCTTTAGTATAAAACCTAAAAAACGCATTGAAAGATTTTAAATGAAAATTTAGATTAAATAATCCCCTTTTCGCAGTTATTTCAATTCAACTGATGAAATAAACAAAATTCAATGATAAAGTATTTCAAACCATTATCCTTTTCACAAATCATTGTAGTCTTAAAGTTTATTTCTGCCTATCTGGAATGACTTCTTCCAGCAATTTAAAACACCATTTAATAGAAATAAGGAAATGAATAAAAATCCAGCACAAAGAAATTTTATGGTCGGTTCAATTTTGTGGAAAAGCTTAGATTTTACTACAAATATTAAGACTAAATGGTTGGATGAATCATTCCACACGGGGGAACAAATACAAGCTAGAAGATTGAAATGATTTTGGCAATGCTGATATTGATTTTGATGCTATTGATGCCGATTAAGAATATTTACTAGAAATTCAAGTGCGAAATATACATACATAGCCTGCATATAGTCTTACTCTGCAATTATATAATTTCTCAAAGTTAACATTAATTAATCGATTTGAAACTAGTAGAAATGATTAGAAAGCAATTGAATATGCTGTTGAAAATTATTATCAATGTATCTCCTCCTGAGCATTCTTGAATTTCAAACTATGCATACATTTTCTCAAAGTCCACATATTTTCAAATCTGTCCTTGTAGTAGCGAAACTACAACTGATTTTTTTTTTTACAAATTCTTTAAAACAATTTACTTTTGCAAACAGGTGTTTCAGGCGTGACTTTAGCCTAAGTGCATAAATTTAGGTTCAATTGATGGAATTTCCAATTTATGTTGGAAAAAAGTGATTTTGAACTTTCCTTATTTTTTTGCATTTCATGATGGAAGTACGTCAAATGGATACAAAAAGCTCCTACTTATAGTTGAATCGTGTTGTAAATCGTGTTGCTTGCATTAATCATGAAATCCCAATGGGAAGACGCATTTAAAGTGGATTAGCTAAGGGAAAAAAATGAAGAAAAAAGCTTCTCTTTCAGTCTCGAAACGTCAATAAATAATTAAATACCAAGAGTATGCTAGCTTTCTACGAAAATATTTTCGCAAATCTCTGTTTTCCATCCATGTTTTCTGACCTATCTTAACGAATCATCACTTTATCTAAGTTAGGTGCAACCAAGGGTCTCGTAATTGCTAGGCTTCAGTTGTTAGCTTTGAGAGCAAAAAATGCATTAAGCATTTTTATAAACAAAGATAACATGAACAACGAACAACTAACTTTGCCAGTGTAGCAAAAACAAAAAACAGTCATTCAAGCTGACACGTTCAAGTGTCGTTATCAACGAACATTAACGTCGATTTTCAACGCTCTAGGGCCGTAAATAAAATTTCTTCTGGCTTATTTATTTTTTGGAAAAAAAACATGGTTGTGTGAAATACGTTTTCATTACTCGTTTTTTTAAGCATTCCATGCACTGATGATTGCTTATTTATTGAGGGAAAAAATGTAGATTGCAATCTACATTTTTTCCCTCAATATAACTTACATGTAAGTTATAAAACATCTATTTTCAGGGTGACCACAAAAAAAGAGGAACATGTACATAAATTGGAAACTTTTTTAATTTTTAACTAAAGTAAATCAAGTTTGCATAATATAAGCATCAAACGTACGAACAAAACAGGTATTTAATTTTGTGCAAACTTGGATTTACTTTGATTAAAAAAATAAAAAAGTTACGAATTTATGAAAAAGTTCCCTTTTTTGTGGCCACCTTGTACAGTACTTTTATATATGGGCAACAACAGGAATATGATTTCAAAAATTGGCTTCTTCTAAAAATAATCTTGGGATTAGTAAACCATGTTTTGTAATTTTTAGAATTTTTGTGAAGTTTGTGAAGAATAGGATAGGATTTTTAAAATACGAGATAATTTCTTTGATAGTTAAAAAGGATATTTTAAAAAATAAATCTTTTATGGTGGCTATTTTATGGTAATGATGGACTGAACTCTTTGATTTACAAACTTATAAAGTTTGAAAAAATGGTTAAGTGCCAACTTTAAAGATACCAAGTCAACGTCAAGAATACCTTTAAACTTTAGTATGTTTATTTGCACAGTTAATTTTTTATTAGCAATATTAGAAGAATTCCCTCTCCAGTTCATCAATGATGGCAAACTGAAATTTCAATTTAAACAAGCCTGCCACTTATCAATTTATTTTATTAAAATGCATCGAAAATGTCAAGAGGGTAAAAACAAATCCATATTTTGGGACTATGCTTGTATTGCTCAATTATATTTATTTCAATTATAAAAGTTTAACATATTTCTAGCTAAATCACAAAAACTCATTTTCAATATGCCAGCTCCCAAATTACGTAGTCTTACATATTGATACACAATTTTCTATATTACATAAGGCTCCAAAAAATCAATATAATTTCTATAACCGGCATAAATTTATATCAGCCTCAACGTACATATTTCGGGGAATATATGCGCTGACTGATACACAGCAAAGTAAAGGGATTCTGCGGTGAATTTTCGATGGCTGATAGACATTCGGAAGAGCAAGCGCATATCATAAAATAATCGTAGTTAGATTAGAAAAGTTAGATGTTGCAACGAGGAAATCTGTCAAAATGAGTCGGTGCTCAACTCAGACTAACAGAATTCTAGATAAATAAAACAGCTCAATATGAATAGAACCTTACTTAGCTTGGAATAACTCAAACCATGTAAACATGACTTCGCTTCGTTGAATGGAAGGGAATAAAGTAGGATGGACAAAACTCAATCCCATCAACAAAACTAATCTAAAGTATAAATAAACATGACTTCGCTTGAATAAAGTAGGATGGACAAAACTCAATCCATTCAACAAATTTAATCTAAAGTCTAAACTGAATGACACATCTCCTAAGCCCAATTGAACAGAAGTCTGAATACAACTCATTTGAGCAGAATTCAACACACTGTAAACCAAATCAACGTTTCAATGAACACAAAATCCCACAATTGCAGATTATAGTATGTATTTTTTGGGATACACTGTAGGATTGCCAAGGATTCTAATAAGCGTTTTAATGATCTGAGAAATGGATAACCAAGATAACCTCAAACTCGATAGAGTCTTATATAATGATATAATAATTAAGTTTAAATAAAATATTGGATCAGGTCGTATTTAACATACGTGTTACTAGCATCAAGTTAAACAACAAATATATAAACACGAATATAGTACAGAAGAACCACACTAATCTGAAGTAAAATAGACCGGGACTTTTTCGGATTATTCAAAATTTCGAATTATCCGGAATCGGGTTATCCGAAATTTTGCTAGTAAGGAAGCAATATAGGTATGGACTTATGGAAAACTATTTTTATACATTTGAACATTGCATACAGTTGTACCTTGCTATTTCGAACAACATTAATTTGAGCCAGTGCCTTTTCGGATTAGCATAATTTTGAATAATAATAAGATCATGAGCTTATAAAAAATGCGTTTTTTGTTCACCGTGTTTTCATTTAATTATATTTTACTTATGCTCATTGTAATGCAAATGTACATGTTTCGTTAATTTTAAGTTCATCTGATTATGTTTTATATTCTTATTTGAAGTTGATTTTAACCAGTAACTGATTGTTCTTTACCTAGCCTATTTTAACTTTTCGATGTTCAGTTCGGATTAGCTGGATTCTACTGTATACGCTTGAATCAATTGTACTGAAAAAAACCCAGAGAAATCACCTTCTCTGAACAAAACGCACCTTAACTGAAATCAACTGAACTAACAAAACTCGAAACCAGAGTTCGTAGTGCAAGTTTTTTTTGTTTCTGCAAACTTCGATTGTATCTTGTAAGAAAATTTGTTGGCGGCATTAACTTTGATGCCTTACATTTATTCAAAGGATAACATTTTAAGTAACCGTAGATTCATCGCATTAGCACTGCACAAAGCATCGCCAGCGATAAGCGTAGACTATAATGAAAAACAAAATAAAAAAAACTGTCTTGGAAAAGATAAAAAGTAAAACAAAAACAGCATGCTAAAAGCAGCAGCCCATTCGCATGCTAATACAATTTCCTTTCATTCATTCATTCAAAAAAAAAAAAAAAAGAGCTTTGGTGGATTTCATAATCCTCGAATAACTGTCAAGATGCATTCGGTGAACATCAGATGGCCATCCTCTATCAAGCGTTATAGCGTGGGTCGCCATATGACAACGTGAAATGCAAATAGATGGCGCCACTCATAAATATGCATGGGTGAATTTTTGGTAAACAACTGCTAGGGATCGACGCTGATTAAAATTAGGAGAAATCCTCTGCATTCATTGATTTCTGTATAGTAGTTAGCAAAATAAACTACCCACGCAGGCTGCATGATCAAACACTGTCATAAAAATCGAGACTAATCCTTCGCGTTAAGGTTTTAATTAAATCGCGAGACACTGACATCGATTTTAACAACGTTTTCATGGTTAGTCGTTCAAGCTAACTTTACTATACTTATCAACCATTAAGCTAATAAAATTAGATGTTGACATTATTCAAATGCAGCTACTGTAAATTACTGCCATTGTTATCGAATGTTAAAAACTATTGCTTTACATTTTATATTGTATTACAGTTATGGATGATGTGTCATAACGACAAAAAAAAACACTTCAGAATTGCAACTGAAAATGAATTTCATTTTATTTTGAATTTACGCTATTTAGTTTTGGTTTAATAAACTTGATTTAAATTAATTTTTATCTTTATGAAGAATAATTTTAATTTCTTGTTTGTTTATAATTAGTAATACATGCAAATATTATACTGAAAACTTATTTAGCCCCAATTCCACTGGTGCACAGTAACTACTGTAATATTGTATTTCGCCGAAACTATATGCATATTTGTAATGGAAACTTCTCTTACTTACAATCTATGAAGCGAAATTAAATCACTTAATGGCTGTTATTCACAGATGTAGCATTTGAATAATGCTACCATCTGATTTTATCAAGGGTACTAACTAATAGAATAGCATAATTGTGTTCCAAAAACCGCAACACAGTAGTGTGACGCACTACTAAAGCTAACAATATGTAATATTTGATGAATTTTGATAACATTTTATTAAATATAGACATTTAAAAAAAGTTACTTCCTTTGTGTGGATGAAATAAAATAACCATTTATGAAACAGATACTATAAATAAATATTAAAATCTTAATGAATAAGGTTGAAGTTTATACGGTAGATTTACACTATTGCGATAACCAGACATGACTTTGCCTGGATAAGCACAGATGGAAATAAAATTATTCCTAACCATGCCAGGAATGATCGACTTAAACCATATCTTGCTAAATAAAACGAAAACTTCAGCGTTTAATTAATTATTGATTGGAAATAAGACGTCAATCTACCTGACTTGCAACTCTATGTACTCATAGTAAAATCAAAATTTGAGCATTTAATAATCATTGCATGGAAGTAAGATATATGTCAATCTACTTCGAAGAAATCCAATTATAAAGTCTTTGTGATGCTCATAGGAACTTATGCAGCACATTTCTTGACAACACTGACAGGATTTTGTGGTTATCATCAACTTTTAACTTTCAGCATATTAAGAAATGATTTAATATTTGTTAGTAATATTGCAATAGAGTATATGCGCACAAAATACATTTGCATTATCTGATTAAAAAAATCCGGTTGCCTTGAATTCAAAATTAAGCATTGCCCCTGAGACAGTTGCTTAATCCAAATAATTCAAAGCATGCAACCAAGTTCTTCAACAACAACAATGTACTAGGTAGTCTAAGACGAAAAACGAGCTGATTTATAAAGTTAGCATAGCCAGATGCACATATTTTCATCTAAAAAATGTTGTAATTGCAATTTCATGTCTGGCTGTCTACAAAAGACAGAAAAAACATGTTTACGGGAAGTTTCTAAGATATATTTTTTACGAACAACCTTCAACGTCGTCGTACAATCACAACATTTTGAATAACGTAGTTTGTTATAAACAACTTGTGACTTTCCCAGTTTTTGAAGAAATTTTCCCTGACTATATCTTAACGAGCGCAACATTTTGAATAACGTAGTTTGTTATAAACAACTTGTGACTTTTCCAGTTTTTGAAGCAGTTTTCCCTGACTATCTTAACGAGTGACTATACAAAATTATGACAATATGCTGGTCAAAGAAATTGGTTACAATACAATTTACAAAGTGCAGCAAATTACAATCATGAATAACTTGGAAACAAACTACTATGAAAAACATTTTCACCTTGTCATTTACGAGTTAAAGATTATACCTGATTAAAATTAGTTTCTTATTAAGAAATTAGCGAATATTCGTGCCATTCAATAATTTGTTAAACATGTACGAGTAAGTTAGGCATGCGCTATGCTGATTATGCCTTTTCTGGTGAACTTATTTATCGTTTCATTCATCTGTATGTTTTAAATATTTTCAAAGTCTGAGGTGCTAAAGTGGAAAGTCATTATCCAAATTACAGCATATTTCTACAATACCTAATTAGTAGTGTCATCAAGACTTTCTCCAAATATTTGCCGAATTAGAATTTCCTAAAATAACCACTTTTTAAATTTGACAAAATATTTTTTAAATAACTCATATGCCATTGACAATGAAAATTTGACGCTGAACAGCACAAGTTCTTTAATTTAGCACTACCAGGTCTAAATAGAAATCCAATCTAACAGGTTTCTTTACAACTCTGGGAAATAAAACTTAGTCAAGCGTTAATTTCATTTTTCCATGCCACAGTTCAGGCATTTTTCCTCAAAACAAGCTTTGCATAAATATTTTATGCCCGAACGCGATATACCGAATCAATCAAATCATTTGAACTTGAATTTACTTGTAAAAAAACTGTAAATTGGAGCTTTCCGTTTTCATTTTAGTGACGGAAATTGGCAACGAAAACGTCGCATCTTTTATGCTAACAAGTTTTTTCCTAGAGCATTCATAGTAAGAAAATTAAATCGAGCCAAGCAGCTGAATGTTGAAAAATCAAATTAAGTTCACTAAAAGCTAATTTCTAGTGCTGCGCTGATCGCCTATAAATCTTAGCTGGCTTACTGTTTCCATCCTCAAATTCACTTTTTTAGGGTTCTTCACATCGGATAAATGAAAATTAAATTGAAAGGTGGTTCATCATCCAAAAAAAAAAACCTTTCTTGCAGCCATAATCAACCAGCCTTCGTGTCAATGAATTTTTAAGATCAAATTATCTTTTCTCCTTCATAAAGTTTTCCAACAATAGCTTTGGGTCCTAACTTTAAACAAAGGTTGTGCCCTTTGGGCAGGTGTTCGTCAACCTTTTTCAATTAGCAGTGCACTGAACAAGGTCTGAAACTGTAGCAGTACACTAATACTTGGATTCTATTAAAAAAAACCATAAAGCTAAAATCACAAGTTACATAAAAATAAGCATGCATTGGATGTTTTGAAGAATACAGTAAATAGGATACATTTTACCTGTTTTCTTTCTATTCTAATAAGCAGTATCAGAGTAATTCTTCGAAATGCATCTGCATATGTATTATGTACGACCGTCCAGCTTGGGCACATTTAATCAACACTCAGATGCCATTAAACATATCTACACACCTGCCACCAGGCAGTGTTGACGCACAGTCATTTCGTGACAATGCCAATCTCTAGAGAACAGAAAGAAAGAAAAAACCACTTGAAATTCGATTAATGTGTTATCTATCTTACAAGTTTCACAATAGGCGGTATTTTGGTTAAAAGAAAGCATTTTTCTAGCATCAAGAATGTGTAGCATCTTCCTCAAGTATCCATGGACTGAAAGAGGCATGCACGCAACCACCTGATGAGGGAATTGGTCCTTCATCAGCTTTAATTAAATTTCTGATGAGAATTATAACATCGACAAAGAGATGTCGAGCTGCAGCACACGATGGTGTTAATTGATTATTAATTAGGCGACAAATAGGTCAGATGCCTTACTGTCGTCAGAAAAGGGTCTCGACCTCAAAGTGAAAACTCGGATATAAATATAACAACGTGATGCGCAATTCTAAGTGCAATTTTGGTTTTATCAAAGATTTTTCTAGAAAACCGAAAGCATGAAACTTTTTTGGAGACATTTGTAAGGGCTGTATCTATTTATTAGCTAATCCCTACAGGCCCATATATTGTTTGTATCTTTGATTTCATCAGTAGAAAAGTCCATTGAGTAAATAATATTTGATTTGAGGATATGATAGTTTAAAATTCAACATTTAAACCTTTCCTAACATAAATATTTATTCAAACGTCCATATACAAACAATCTACATCAACAGACATCAGATTTGTATACCTATAGTACAACATGCTTAAAATAGGAATAATATGAATTTTAAATATTGAATTTACTTTATTTAATAATTTCTTTAACTTCTTTTCGGAGAAAATGTACAGTTGAAACGTATTATGTTAATAACATGTTTGCTCAATTTATTTACCAAGATGCAGAAAAGCCATTAGAACAACATGTAATGCATGTTGATCTGCTTATCATATTGCTTAACAATGCAAACGGGCATATAGTATTTCCCACCATTAATCGCAATATGTTTTAACAAGTATCATTTCCCTAAGGAAAATCCACCTGTACATGTACATTGCCACACATAATCCATCATTAAAGGTGTCAATTAAAAGAACTCTCCTTAATGACTTTTTGTCGTTTTCATTAAAACCAAGTGTACTGCAATTAAAAACGCAATTTGCGACGAAGACAACCGCATTTACTACCTTCGGAAATAAAAGTCGTAAATTTAATTGTTATTCATCGTATAATTTAGGTTTCGTTATGATGTATTGTGCGGCGAGTCATTAAGGGGATTAAAATGAAAAATGAAGATGAGGAAATTCCCTGAGAGGAATAAAATTTCAATTAAGTTAATGACAGTGGATAAGAAACGCGATAAGGGGGTCTAAAAACGAATATTCAAAATGCTTCGAAAATATAAAATGTTGCAGAAATAAAAAAAATAAAAAAGCTAGGGCTAAATAAATCCATCGTTAAAGTAGCTTTAATAGATCGATACAGATAACTTTTCCAAGAATTTGTTGCGAGCCCATAGGGTTTTGCATCTTCCGGGAATTTCCTATATTCTCTTTCTTAAGCTCGTAGGCAATTTTAAATCAAAAATCTAAGCCAAAAATCCCCATATACCTCGGCACAAAAATTACCGATAAAGGTAAAGTTACGCTAGCAACGTTCCGACTTTTAGTTTTATTGGAAAGTTTGAATAAAAGGACAGGAAATAAGAAGTTGTGAAACACCCTGTATTAATACTCAGATATTGGGGATTTTTACTTGAGATTCTCCTGAGAAAGAAGTTCATACAAGTCCGACCCTAGAAAACAGCCTCTCAAGAAATCCAATTTGTTTGACCGATTGGGTCTAGTTGGAAAACTCGACTATGACAGCCACGTACAAAAATAACAAAAATGACCTGGGCAACGGTTAAGCGGTAGAGCCGACATAGACTCTTAAGCTTATTTTCTTTGAAAGCATTTTTTTTCTTAAATTTCTGCTAAGAAAAATAACCGCCAGGCTCCGGTCTTCAACTTGGGGCTGAATGATTTATAGTGATAGACATCTAAAAGCGCTGACCAACGAAATTATGGAGCTGTCCAGTTAGTCTTACAACGCCCATAAATAGAATATAGTGGCGACAACTTCGACGAACATATTTAAACATATATGAATTTCATTTAACATTATAAACAATACTGAACTACGATTTTTAATTAATTCAACAAAGATTTATTTTAAAAATACACGGCAGAATGTTAAATACGAGGGGCGGTCAAAATGTGTTGCATATTTGTCTATTATTTGAAAACCAGATGTCGTTCAAAAAAACCTGAAATAGCCAATTTAATAAGCAAGAAATTTGCTATTTTTCAATGTAGAACCCGAGTTTGTTGACACATTTATCCCACCGCTTGATGAGATTGTTTATACCCCTCTCGTAAAATGTCTTATGTTGGGCAGATATTGTCGAACCGCAAGCTTCACATCATCGTCTGTTTGGAATTTCAGTGATCTAAAACCAACATTTTCTGCTCATTAAAATGGCTATTTCAGTGTTTTTGTACGACACCTGGTTTTTGAATAATAAACGAATATGAAAGACGTACTTTTTGACCACCGTTTGTACTTTTTTAAACGTTTAATATCGGTTTAATTAAACAAAGTTAACTTTTAAAGTTTTTAAGACAGCTAGCACAGAATATTTCCATGGACGCACATTATTAGAAATATAACATTGGTAAATGTTTGGGTAATATCATAATTACAACTATCATAAAACATTCGGTGATAGTTTTTTATCGGTATATGTTAAGTATGGTTATTAACTCATGGTTAGTTATGTAGGGTTTAAGGACCCATAAACATGGCTATCCGTCATTTCCCTATAAGATGAGTGAAGCATGCATAAACGTATTTGGTGTGATAAAAATGTCTATTTCCTAAATAAATTAAGGACGTGCCAGAAATTCACTACCAACATGTTTCTAAATCCATCATGAACAACTCTTCACATGCAGTACAAGCAAATTAGAATTCTGCCACCTTGATTACATATTTTTTCTTGAAAAAGAGACGTGCCATGACGCATGCATCACCTTGTGTCAAAAAATATACATCACAGCATGTCACTGGAATAATCCACGGTACACATTGTTATTCCGTGACGTAATTCATTGCGGTTTCCCATCCTGCCTTGCAAACGCACCATAACCCGAGTCGATTTTACATTAAACGACGTACATGTAGGAAAATAAGAGGAAATGCATCGGATTTAAGGAAAGAGGACTCTTAATCTGGGACTTAGACGTAGTCCACAATAGGGCCTACAAGACGCACCTTTGGGGAAGTAAATGAATGCTCGGGAAATTAAAGACATAGACGAACAAGTGTTGTTTAGACTGGAAAACAAAGACGGGCCAATGAGAGCAAAGCGCGTCTAGGACAACAAACTAAGGCGATTACGAAGCAGCAGAATTCATTATCCGCCAGTTATTCAACTGAGTTTTCAGATTACTTTTGATCTTCAAATCGTGATTTATTTCTTGTTTTAAAGGCTACAATAACAATGTCCTCAACTCACGTTTTGTCTGGAGTCTTGACCACTGTCTGATGATAACCGGCAGCGTTTCAGAATCAATGTATTTAACTTAAGTTATAAACTATCATCATCATCGAGCTTGAATACAACAAGTTGGTTAACATTGGAAGGAAAGAATAAATTCCTTTAAATTTGGCCTTGAGCCTGCATGAAACACTCGCATCAAATTATCGGATGTGAAATAATAGAAATCTCATTGTTCTATCGTACTAATTACAGTATTCTAATAGCGCCGCGGCTTAGTCTCGCATCTCTAACAAATCTAATTAACTAACCTAACCATCTCATCATGCCTCTTGATGGAAAAAGTCAGTGCTACTCCTGATGCACTTACTAGTGCCATTGCTATACAGACGGTTCCGCTTAATTGGGACACAACGGGACTTAGGGCATGTTGGCCCAATTAAGCGGCTGCCCCAATTAAGCGAATTCCACATAAGTGTGTGATGGTATACGTAAATTTTTATTCACAATGAAGTAACATTTAGCCATACAAACAATTTAAGCCTATAAATTACTCGCATTATAGAACATGTTTACAGTGTACGGCAATTTTGAGTTTTTAGGGGTTATTAGTTTGAAGGGGTTATTAGTTTGGAGGGGTGATAAGTTTGGAGGGGTGATAAGTTTGGAGGGGTTATAAGTTTGAAGGAAGGGGTTATAAGTTTGAAGGAAGGGGTTATAAGTTTGAAGGGCTTATAGGTTTGAAGGGGTTAAAAGTTTGAAGGAGTTATACGTTTGGAGGGATTATTAGTTTGGAGGGTTTTTAGTTTGGAGGTGTTTATAGTTTGGAGGGGTTATTTGTTTGAAGGGGTTATTAGTTTGGAGGGGTAATTAGCTTAGAGGGGTAATTAGTTTGGAGGGGTATTTAGTTTGGAGGGGTAATTAGTTTAGAGGGGTAATTAGTTTGGAGGTGTTATAAGTTTGGAGGGGTAATTTGTTTGGAGGGGTTATAAGTTTGGAGGGGTAATTAGTTTGGAGAGGTTTATTAGCATAGAGTATTTCTGCAAGTTCAAAGCATCTTTAAAATTCTGCAGAAATTTGGTTGAAAGCTGTGCAGACTATTTTCTGGGAATATAATTTGCCAGAATTGCATCAGATTTCTGCAGAGTAGTTTCTGCAGGAAACGCTCTGGGATATTTTTCTGGTGAATTCTGCACATTATTTTTGTATGGGAATTGTTTGATGTGCTGTGTGAGAGATGTTTTTGGTAGTTTTTCCTTATTTCATCAATAATTTCTGACAAACAAATTGTTGTATACCATTCAGCAATAACTGTTTTCCGATCCTCTAAAGCAGTGGTAGCGACATATATAACCATACAAATAATAATAGACAATATAACCAAAAAACAAGCAATCATTTTCTTGGAAAATACTTCACGAACAAACCATTTTTGTTGAATTCGGTTCTTCTTGGAACCCCCAAACAGTTGATTGTTGCTTAGTTTCCGGCTCCTACGAATATATCCAAGTTTCATCTCCTGTTACGATGTTTTATACGGATTTTGCATCTCCTCGGTCGAATTTTTTGGGCTTATCCTTACACCAATTGACACTAGCCTCTTTTTGAGCTTCGGTCAAACTATGATCAATCGGGGAAAAAAATTTACACCTAAATATTCATGCAAAATTAAATTTACTGCAATCTTGGATATGTCTATAGATGCCTCTATCTTATGGTATGTCACATGCCGATCTTCTTCAATCATGTTGCGCACAGCATTGATGTTTTTTGAAACAACAACTGATTTTGGTTGACCTTTACAAAGCTCATCACTGACAGAAGCACGGCCATGATGGAATTCTGCAAACCAATTGTAAATATTCTTTTCTTTTGGTGGTTCATCAACAAAAGTTGAATGAAGCGATTCGAGGCATTGTTGCTGAGTTAGGCACTTGCTAAAATTATAGGTTGGTTGGTTTTACCATGGTCAACTACTTTGGCCCATACCACAGTTGGTCAAAAAACTGAAGCTAAAGCTTTATCTATTCTAAGCTCAATCTCAAGCTTTAATCTCACATTTGGCTGTCTTGTCACAGTCTCGCCACAGAGCGATGTCTCAAGCGAAACTATGGTCCGCGGCTTATTCGACTGTCAATTTTCATTCGATTCTAAGGATATAATCACCTTTCAAGTATTGAAATATCGATAAGAATATTAAAATACACATAAATTTGACTTTAATGGTTAATGATTTATTTTACATAATGGATAATAATTATTTCCTTTAAAATGTTTTTCAAAACCCACAAATATATCTACATGCGTATCTCCCGTTCGCAAATGTAGTAATACAACCAGTGTTGGTGAGAACCGTTACAAGTTTCACTAAACCAGTTAAAGTTATAATGTGGGGTAGTGCACAGAACGACACATTGTCCACCTTGATCCTTTCCTGAATGCCATGATGTGTAGGCCCCCAATGGGCTTTCATCGGTCCACTGCAAAGTTCCTTGTGGATTTCTGGTTAATCCGATGAAGAAGCAGTGTTGAGCGCTGTCATTGGAGTATATTTTCCACAGAGCATTGCGAACAAATTCCATCTTGTTTTCATCTGCGATTTTCACCAAATTCATGTTTCTTTTTTCGCATTGACTTTTGGCTTGTGAATATGGGCCATTCATTTCCTTGTAAACGTAAATTATTGTGTTACCAAACCGGAAACAATGCTCGCCTCCACAATCAACTTCTGCAAACAAATGTTTAGAAGCATTAAGGTGGGTATACTCAAAAAGTAACAACGAAACAAAAAACAATCATCGACATCAAAACTATGACATCGTGCAGAAGTGCCTTTTTACCAGAGGACATTTTTTACTTTAATCCGGACCGCCACTGGAGCGATTGCCCGCAAACACTGAAATGTTCGCTGAAAACTGAAATTTTTCGCCAAAAGTTTTATGAAACTTCTAGATGTAAAACTGCTAAGCAAACTTTTGCTTAAAACATGTTTCGCGAACCGTGCTTTTGTTTCGTGTTTGCTCGGGCGCATACCGTCCTTTAGAAGCTGAGCGGATAAGGATGCATTTAGTTTTACCTTCCGGGTAAAAATTATTTATGGTGCTCACAGATTTCCAACAAATATATGAATATATGTTGGAAATGTCACATATTCGACCCAAGTGGAAAAACAATTCATGCGGGTGGAAAATTGTTCATATACGTATATAGGAACTGCCGCACAAAAACATGCAATTTAAGACGTATATAAAACTGGACATACTATGTAACGTTGGCATTGTTTTCTTATGTGTTTTATTTATACTTGAGCTTGAATTTGTAACTATGCCATGACATTTGTACAAGCGACAGAATTGGTCACAAATATGTCACATCAGAAATGTGTTATTTTAATTTCCATGCATCTACATGAAATGCCATACATGGCCTTAAAATATTAAAAAAAATTTACCTGAACAGTTTTTTCCTTGCATTGGAGATGGGCATTTGCAATAATAATTCTTGTTACTTCTTGAATCGCCCACCATACAAATGCCGCCATTTTGACATGGATTTGGTTCACACGAATGCTGGTTATCTGTCATGATATAAAATCTTATTAACCATACACATTGCACAGTGTTGGGCAGTAATTGAGTACATTGAATTAATGTGAGTACTGAGTAAACAGAGTAATTAAATGCAAAATGTACAAAAGTATACTTCTGCACATGAGTACATATTTGCCCTTGTTTGATTACTCATTTTATATGACTACTGAGTGCATTTACTCTACTTGTACTATATAGATAGTATGGTTCTTAGTAAGTACACCTACTCATGAGCACAATTTGCCCAAGTTTGCAGTAACATTTTGTATTGTACTTACCAATTGAATCCATGTTGATAAAGTTAAAATAGTTTATCGTAATTGATCCTGTTAAATTAAAATCAATATACTTCATAAACACGTGCGATGTATTTTTGATTAAAATACAATTGATTTGTCAAATATTTACCGGATTCATTGCATCGATGTCCAAGTTCTAGGTTCTGAATGAAATTTGTAACTCTTTGACTTGATTCCTCAAGAACGAAATTTTCCTTATATGGCAACGCTAAGACAGATCTGCAAAACAAAACTGCTAAAATGGTGTTTAGCAACATGTTGGATAAACTTTAGTGACTGAATTTAAGTCTCGTGAGCTTTTGCTTCTTATATATGGGTGCATGTTTACAAGGAATTAAATTTCATATATCTGTTAATGGTTTTAATTTGGTTTACTTCTTTGAACTGTTGACAGCATGGGTTATGAAGGGTCAAGCTTCATTGAAACGTTTAGATAAAATTTATGTATTTTTATAACCAACCAGTTTAGTCTTTAAGTTCTTGGAAATGCAGAATATCTTTCTGGGAAGTTTTTTTGTTCATATATATGTGCACTCATTTTAAATATTTTCTGTACTTATGAGAAATAACTCAAATGATATATGTATATACTATATATGGCAATTTTGTCAATGTATTTTGTAGTAGACATAATTTGCATACATATATCCAGATGTAAATACTGTATATGCCATGTACTACATGTCCAAAAACATAAACTTCGATTATTGCTCGAGGTATTAATTAGTACGGCACACGCGTATATTGAAATACGGTATACTGCAAGGTTCATCAGTACGAGGCCATTTTCATAGACATGTCATATACATGTATCACTATGTCATCTAAGATTCCATGTCTTTATCCTGATCACAAGACTTACTTGATCTAATAATTCACAATATTATTCGACTTAGTGTTAACCAACCGTATACCTCAGATAACCGAAAACTCGGATAATACAGATATCCATAGCCATTTTCACATACTAAAATAATTCTAATATTTCCCAAATTTGTCTTAACATTATCAACATTAACAACATTTTATCAATTTTAAACTTACGTGAAAAAAAAACTTATGTTGTTTTTTTAAACAAAATTTTGTGGATTTATTATAATCCAACAAAATACCTAAGGTATATTATGTAAACAATTTTAATAACAAAAATTCATACAGTACGTTTGAAACTTAAAAAGTGTCCTTAACAGACTATTTTAAAATTACGACATGTTGTTGTTTAGTTGTATATTGTATATTGTATATACATGTTGTATATTCTGTATTACACATATGTGTGCGGGCAGATATTACGATCACTTCTAAAAATCGAGATTCTGTTGTGTAATATTTATTTTTTAAGAGCTTAATGTCCGTTCGCAAATGTAGTAATACGACCAGCTTGAGTATATCCCACCACAGGATTCACTGAACCATTTAAAGTTATACGAACGGGTGCATAAAATGTTACAATCGCCACCAGTAGTAGGATGTGCAGGTGGTTCGCTTTGCCATGGCCTGTAGTTCCCCAATTCACTTCCGTCTGTCCAATAATAAGGTCCTCCTGTCGAACTTCTGGATAAACCGGTGAAGAAACAGTGAGAAGAGGTCTGGTCATTTTCGTACAATTTCAACAGGACACTGCGAATGAATTCATTTTTCCCCGCATTTGGTATTTTAACTAATTTCATGTTTCTTTTTTCACAATTGCTTTTAGCTTGTGAAAATGTGCCTTTCTCATCTTTGTACACACAAATAGCGTTGTTATCATAGTTGGAACAATATCCGTCTCCGAAATCAAATTCTGCAAACGATGTTTAAAGGTGTTTATTAGTGAAAATGATAAACATCGAGTTAGCAAATGGCCATATATGGAAATATATTCCCATTTTTTAATTATGGTTCGTTTTCGATTTATGGCCACAAAGTTTCGTTATCCGGCTTTTCGCTTTACGGCTAACATTTCCGGAACGTATCTAGGCCGTAAAGCATGGTATGGATGTATGACTTTTATTTAATTTTTCATATAATTTTTTCACACAGGTAGAATTAATATTCTCTACTTTAAACAAATTTTACCTGAACAATCTTCGCCTTTCGTTTGAGCTGGACATTCACAGTAATACGTATCAAAACTTTCTGATTCGTCAGCCACACAAACGCCGCCATTTTGGCAAGGATTTGGGTCGCATGGATCTTTGTATTCTGTCAATAAATACATGATGTAAGCTGTGGAATTTTTAGACTGACCTACAAGCTCAATGAAATTGAATCAATGTAAGCTTGCATGGAACATGCTTGGAAGTAAAATTTTACCCTTCAATCATGGGCACACATATAATCTGAGTTGTTTCAATATTTATGAATTTTACCTGAACAGTTTTTGCCTTCCATTTGAGCTGGACATTCACAGTTATACGTATCATAACTTTCTGATTCGTCAGGTACACATACGCCACCATTTTGGCATGGATTTGGGTCACATGGATTTTTGTTTTCTGTCAATAAATACATGATGTAAGATGAAGCTGTGGAATTTTGCTCTATGAAGCTGAATCAATTTAAGAATGCATGTAACATGCTTGGAAGTAAAATTTTACCCTTCAACCATGGGCACATAGTTAATCTGAGTTGTTTTAATATTTATGAATTTTACCTGAACAGTTTTTGCCTTCCATTTGAGATGGACATTCACAGTAATACGTATCACTACTTCCTGATATGCCCGCTTTACAAGTGCCACCATTTTGACAAGGATTTGGATCGCATGGATTATGGTGATCTATCAAAAATGGAATCATGTTAACAATAAACAATGAGACAAACACAAATATACTACTCAGATATTAAACATTGAACATGTATATCACAGGGGCTGTCAGAGCCACCTCTAATGCGGCTTAGGTGAACAAAATTTCATCTAATACATAGATGATAAAGATGCTCACACAGAGCATACCTGATTACACATATTTTTAAATATAGTGTGGGATACATGGATTTAACTAAATGCTAAATGAATTTGAATTTATTGATGAATACTTGGAACGTTCCTTAAAAATGAGCTGATACTGATACCGCACGAGCTGAATAATCTCATAAATAGATGTCATATCGATATGTGGTATGGTTATGGTAGTTCATGAGAATCATATTTCCTACTAGGAATTATTTGCATTAACTTGTTTAATTGTCTTGTAGTTTATTGTCAAATTATTTAAGTAGCAATTTATCCATCCATTAGATGTCTGCTCCCACCAGATATTTCAAAATACTATTTTATTATAGTATTTATGACTCTAATTTAATTATTTAAATTGTATAGTAATGTTTCAGTATTTATGAATTTTACCTGAACAATTCTTGCCTCTCATTTGAGGTGGACATTCGCAGTAATAAGCATCATCGCTTCCAGATACCGCTTTGCAAATTCCGCCATTTTGGCAAGGATTTGGGTCACACGGATTCTGGTGATCTGTCAAAAAATGTTATTGTTAACAAATAACACCAAAACAAATACATTGCATATGTGAATTTGTGATGAAGTCCTTCATCTGAGGATATGGGATTATATCTCCATGTGTCCACTTTTAATTATGGCCATGCATTTAAATTTATGCAACATAGTAATCCTACAAGCAATAATTTGTGATTTTTACCTGAACAATTTTTGCCTCCAATTAAATTTGGACATGTGCAGGAATAAGTATCACTGCTTCCTGATTCGCCCAATTTGCAAATGCCACCATTTTGGCATGGATTAGGGTCACAAGGATTTTGTTGATTTGTCAAAGAATACAATCTTGTTAACAATGTGCTATGTGACAAATTCAAACTTATTACCTAGGTGGAAAATACTGTACACCTATGACCTCGCTATACGGCAGCTCGATCTTTATACGACATTTCGCTATAACGGCTTTTAAAAAAAATAATTATGGTACTTTTTCGATTTATGGCCCACAATGCTTTGTTATACGGCCAAAAAAACTGTTATAAATATATTGATTCGTTATACAGCTTTTCGCTTTACGGCAAACTTTTGGGGAACGTATCTAGGCCGTAAAGCGAGGTATAGGTGTATATGGCACATGCAATGCAAATGTTTATCGGTAATAAAATATATTTATATATCAGAATTTAACATAATGTTTGCGATAATCTAAATCGAAATTGTAAAACTCAACTTATGCACAAAAGTTCCGATAATCCAAATTTGTGTTTTTGCGAACTGGTCCTAGTTCAAATCGTTGTTCTACTGTATGTGGTATATACTAAAACAAAGTTATAGAAGTTTTATACTTACCATTTGAAAAATTGGTATAAAAGTTGAAATAAATTGGGTTGTGGTGATAGTTTACAGTGACTGATCCTGCTGGATAAAACATCATTCAATTGATAATTTATTTCTTGTATAATATTTGAATATTGTATTCATACAAATGTAATTACAATTTTGGAAATTTAGTAGAAATTTAAACCATATATTTTAAGGAATTTATTTGCATTTTAGAAATATTCTTGTTTTTCATAATCTTCAAATTGGTTTACTCACAGTGGAAACAAGTATACACTTGTAGGTCCATATATTCCATATTATATATCGCAATTACTTCAATATGCATTGTTTGATATTAATTTATACATATATTTATATATTATATGTATGTATATATATATGCATATATATATATTTCACCTATGGACATGCATGTATTCCATCTGTGACGTCATTTAAGTCCAAATATTTTTTCTAACTGGGATATGATAAATTTTTAGTTATTTATACACCATGACTTGTATTTATACTAAATATTTTTAATAATAATATTTTTATGGAATAATATTTACCTGTTTCATTACATTTATGTCCAAGTCCTAGTTTCTGGAAGAAATTCGTGAGTTCTTCCTTATTTTCTACAGTAAGCAAATGTCACATATTTGGCAAGGCTAAAACAGATCTGCAAAGCAAAACTGCTAAAATCGTGTTCACAAACATGTTGGAAAAAATTTGGTGTTTAAATTTAAGATTCGCCATCCTTTTCTCTTTATATATACATGTTTAAAAGGAAGTGAATCTAATATTATTGTAATTCGTTATAAATTATTGCCAACTTTTGATTTGGCGAAATTTTGTTTTTTTGCATGAACCGAACCAGATAAGAATTCTCGTCATAATTTCTTTCTTATTTATTAGTGTGTTACTGTGTTTAAAGGGAAGAAAATCTGATGCATTTGTAATTCGATATAATTAACTGTCCTCTTATGATTTGGTGAAAGTTTGGATTACATTAAGATCGAGGTTCATTATCACATTTAAGAGTTCTCAGAAATGCTTTATTTATTCTTAGAAAAAAGTTTTTTCATCGAAGTTTCTCAGAAAGAAATTCCTAAGATTTTCCTTATTGCAAATTATTATATATTGCAAAATCATAAATTTGATCACCTCTCTCACATATCAAAACCATATAAATCACTATATTTCACACTGAAATTACTGCATGAAATTAAGTATCAAATCGTAATGTCCACCAGCGGACGACTTTTCTTGGGCATCTTTTGTAGCAGTAAACATGCACGAGATTTCTATTGGTTTCTATTGTTATTTGGACACATTATTGGTTTTAATTGTTTTCTATGGTTCCTGTATTGACCTTCTAGTGACTTCTACGGTTCAGCTGTATTGATTGAACAATAGAAAATCATAGAAAACAATTGAAACCAATAAAACCAATAGAAATTTTCTATTGATACCATGCAATAGAAAACAACGTTCCAAATAACAATAGAAAACAATAGAAATCTCTATTGTTTTTTTTTTTCACCAGAGAAGGGCGCTAAACTGAGGTAACTAATGTTCATTGTCCGTACTTTTGTACTTTTGTACTTTCGCACTAAGTTCTCTTCAACTTGACGTTTTCTGGTGACAGCCCTGGGGAAAAAACAATAGAGATTTTTATTGTTTTCTATTGTTATTTGGAACGTTGTTTTTTATTGCTATCAATAGAAAATTTCTATTGGTTTTATTGGTTTCAATTGTTTTCTATGTTTTTCTATGGTTTTCAATTGTTCAGTCAACAGCTAAGAAGTCAATAGAAGCCAATAGAAGTTAATACAGGAACCATAGCAAACAATTAAAATCAATAAAGTGTCCAGATAAAAATATAAACCAATAGAAATCTCTATTGGTTTCTATTGTTTTTTTCACCAGGGAGTGCGAAAGGTATATATATATATGATCCTCGTTTTTTCCTTATAAAAATTGCGTTTTTACCATAGCAAAATTGTGTTTTTACCTTAGAAAAATTGCGTTTTTACCTTAGAAAAATTGTGTTTTTACCTTAGAAAAATTGCATTTTTAACGTAGAAAAATTGCGTTTTTACCATAAAACAATTGCGTTTTTCAGTTTTTATGACAATTTATAAAAGGTCATTAACATTTAACATTTTTTCAGACATTTTCCGCGGTGGCTCGGGTCCCTAAAAATCCCAGGCCCGGGGTATTTTTCTTCCCCTCCTCCTCTCTTCAGGCCTGGCTACACGACTTGAATTTTAAGGGCACTATGCAAAAGGGAGAGATTCTTCTAAATAATAATTCATTTTCTAAGAACTTAATTTTTTTCACACATGTAGTAATATGACCAGTCTATGTAAATCCCATCGCAAGATTCACTGAACCATTTAAAGTAATACAAAAGGGTGCATAACATCATGCATTGGTCATCAGCACTATCTGCTGATAGCCATGGCCTGTAATTTCCCAAAGGGCTTCCATCTGTCCAATAAAAAGATTCTGTTGTAGAAGCTCTGGATAAACCGGTGAAGAAACAGTGTCTTGAGATTGTGTCATTTTCGTACATTTTCAACAGGACACTGCGAATGTATTCGTTTTTCTCTGCATCTGCTATTTTCACCAAATTCATGTTTCTTCCTTCACAAAGGCTTTTGGCTTGTGAAAATGTGCCTTTCTTATCTTTGTAGACACAAATGGTGGTGTTGCCATAGTTGAAACAATGTTCGCCTCCGGATTCAATTTCTGTAAAAGAAAGTTTAGAGTTATAAGAAAAAATAATTAGCTTTATCACACTTGAGGGCCGGTCTTACCAACTGTGGTTAAATATTTAACCTCTGGTCAAATTTCAGATGACCACAGTTTGACCTCCAATTTCGTTCTACCAACCGAGGTTAAGGGAAAAAGGAGAGAAAAGTTGACTAAACTTTAACCCAGCCTTCATGCTGGGTTAAAGGATATGGTCAATTTTTCTCTCCTTTTCCCCTCTAACCTCGGTTACCAACCGATCGAGGTTAGAGGTCACTGTGATCAACTGCAGTTTGACCAGAGGTTAAATTTAGCCACAGTTGGTAAGACTGGCCAATAAGAACCACTATCTCTTACCAACACTGGTCGAAATCTGTGGTCAAGTAACCTGTAATCAAACTTTAACCACAGTTTGACCTCCCGGTCATCTTTTTGGGTTTTACCAACATAACTATGGTCAAATCTGGTGATGTGGTCACGAAACCATAGTTTGGCCTGGTGGACAGTGCTAGCTGCCACAAATTGCATATTCCGACTATGCAATTTGTGGCAGCACTGTCCACCAGGTAAAACTCTGGTTTCGTGACCATCACCAGATTTAACCATAGTTATGTTGGTAAAACCCAAAAAAGATGACCGGGAGGTCAAACTGTGGTTAGAGTATGACTACAGCTAGGTTACTTGACCACAGATTTCGACCAGTGTTGATGAGACCGGCCCTAAGTAAATTTATCAAACCCAGGAATGATTAATACTTTAAAAAAAAATTACCTGAACAGTTTTTGCCTTTAATTTGAGCTGGACATATGCAGTAATATGTCTCACTGCTTCCTGATTCGCCAACTTTGCAAATGCCACCATTCTGGCAAGGATTTGGATTACATGGATTTCTGTGTTCTGTTCATAAATACAATCTTGTTATTAATATACAATATAACAAATACAAAATTACAAGAAGGTCTTATAAGTATGTCCTTGTATGACCATACATTCGGATAGGTCCTATATTTTTATACATGTTCGTAACACATTTGTAGTCACGTATGATTAGTTATAGATACAAATGACTTGGGACTATATGTCCAATTTATGATTTTGCAATACATACAATTACCTATGATCATAATTAAGTTTTCTGTTTAATTGGTTTTGAAACCTTTAATGATAACTTATCTTATTTAAAAATACAATGTGGTACTGAGCCTCGTAGTGCCCACAATCTCACTTTCATACAATGAGGTTATAAATTTTCACTTACCAAATGGGGCATTGTTGTAAAAGTGGAAATTAACTGGACCCTCAGGATAGTTTATATTGATTGATCCTGTTGGATTAAACAATTAGAATAATTCATGTAATTCATGAATAATTCATAGTTCATGTAATAGATAATATTCAAATTTTTCTTTCATGCAAATGTCGCGAAGATTTCTTAAATTTACACACAGACTATACAAAGTTGGATTGTATTAGTGCCAAATTTTATGGAAATGTACATATGGCAGTTCATGTGATTGTCCATGAGTGGAAGTAAATAGATTTAAATTATTTATATGACACATTTAACGAAATATAGAAAATGGCAGATTTGGACACATTGAATGTTCTGCCATATATTGTCATCCATGTATATGTGATATAATAAGGCATATAAAACCCCAATTTAATTTGTGGGCCCAATAAATTATAAGTTTACACGTACCCATAAACACATGCACTGTATTTTTAATTTAAAATATAAATTAAGTTATGCTGCCTATTTACCTGATTCATTGCATCGTTGTCCAAATCCCAATTTCTGAATGATATCCATAATTGTTTTGCTCGATTCATCAGAAATCAAACTTCCATTATATGGCAAGGCTAAGACAGATCCGAAAAACAAAACTGCCAAAATGGTTTTAAACAACATGTTGGATAAAGTTTAGTGAGATATCTTAAATCCTTTGCTTCCTGTATATTTGTATCTATAGGAATGTAAATCTGATATGTATGTTAATAATTCCCATGCATGACATTTGATAACCGAACCAGATCAGTCTGTCAAGTTCTCAAAAACATATTATTTCTTCCTGGGAATTTTGTTTCTAATTTTAAGAAATACAGTACGTTTTTCCAAGATTTTCTCTTTATTGCAAATTACCATGTTTTGAAATATTACCCATATAATGGACTTGATGTTCAAATATGCACATGTTTCACCATGTATAACCATTGAATTCCAGATCTGGTACATACAGGTGAACCGGCACAGTTCCGGTCCAATTACAGTCGAACCTGCCTATCTCGAATTCCATGGGAAGGATTAAAATTTCGAGATAAACAGGTTGAAATGTCTATTGT
>JAQGBW010000946.1:0-31507 GCA_034698625.1 Julus scanicus | reverse complement strand
CCCCTGGCGTTGGTGTTTAGCCCTCGTGTTGCAGAAATAGGCCAACGTTAAAAATAAACAAACAAACAAACAAACAACACGTTAAATTAACAACAGGTTAGGTAAGGTTAGAAAATCAATAAAATGTCGAGTGGTAAAATTGTAGAAAACATCCATTTTGTTCCCAACAAAAGTCTACCACGCATGGTGAACATGATGTTCGGCAAAAAATGATATTTCAAGAAGTAACCTTCCTATTGAATTTTTCCATCCAAACTTTAGTGGATCACAAACAATATTTAATACTTCTTTACATACGTATGTATGGTAGTGAAGCCACATCTGAAGTTTGAATTTTTGATATTGGAACAAATATTTGAAAATGCTTCAAAAGAAATCTTCATTCAAATGACAGTTACGACTACAGTGAAATCATGTAATCGGAGTAATCAGAGGTCATATGAAATGAGTACTAGCGTCATGATCACACTTGGACAAATTGTACTCATAATAGGAGTACTGATTACGATTACAGTGGAATCATATGCATGTAATCATAGTAATCGGAGTACATGTAATTGGTAATCATATGAACTGAGTACTAGCGTCATAATCAGACTTTAATGCAGGTTAAAAATCACCTGATAAAGGCCTAAAAGATGCCGAAACGATGTGCAAAAGAGTTAAAATTTTATTTTTAATCAGAGATCAATAAAGTATTTTAAGTTAAACAACTTGTGTAAAGGTTATTTAAAATTATCTACTTCCAATTCTTCTTAATATAGATTGTAGACCTAACGTCATCTAATCCAGTTCAAATAGACGCAAGAAGAAAGCTAGAAATAGCGCAAAAAGTAAATTCAATATATTCTACATCAATGTGAACGGATAAAACCTTTTATTTCCTGAGAACAGATTCGACGGTCGATTCCGAAAAGGGTACTGGAATACGTGACGTGACCTTACTGTGTGAATCATGCTTCGTTACCATGGCAACGTGAGCGATTATGACGCGTGGCCTGGAACACTCGCCTAGGAACTGGGGCTGGGCAGACAGAATAATCCCATCTAAACGAATCACATGTACGTGAATGTAAATCCAACACTACACCCATGACGTAGTTTACATACTGACGTTGATAAAATGCTTTGTATACTTTTTTCTTAAAGATCGGCATTCCAAAAATAGCATTAAGCCAACGACATCTATGTTGCATCTGTGCCCCAAGATTTTCATAGAAGCATTACAGAAATTAATTAGAAGAATAGCAAAAGCCGCGTGATAACGTCCATGATGAAATATGCAGAAAAGTTCACATAATGGTTACGTAAAAGGGCGTTATGCATTATTTATTTAAATTCATTAAAGCAATAATTACAAAAATCCCTTGCTGAAATGCTTTTAGTTTTATTTCCTAAAATGGTAACTTCCATTTGGGAATGGCTATTATAGAAATGCCATATGCTAATGGACCATTGTCTCTCAAACCTGATTCACACTAAGCTAGTAATTTAGTCAAGTGGCAAGTGAGAATACGGCATAAACGTGTGTGAACAGATAAATTTATCTGTTCACACACGTTTAGTTACTAAAATACTTACCACTTGACTAAATTACTAGCTTAGTGTGAATCAGGCTTTAGAGCTTTTACTATTTATTGGACACAAATATGCACCTGCATACCTAGCAATGACAACTCATTTTTAGCGAATCAACCAGGATTTAAAGACGATTTAGAGTCAAACAAACCAATGCTTACGATTTCGTTATCAATCGTCGCCCTGCATGTGTTGAGTCAACTTCGCAGAAAAGTAAAGTTACATTTATCATGTAAGCCCTACTTATGAAAGTCTCCCTACTCGCAGCATGTACGACGTATTATCATATAATTGCAATGACATATCAAACTACTTAAATGTTTCCAAACAATCAGCTTTAACCATTTATGGCCTTGACAACGTGTCCCTTTTTTGATCCTCCTTGTTTATATGATTGCGGTTTTACAAAGTTCTGAAAGCTCTGCATCTTCTGGTCATTGTTAAAGCTCTGTTAGTTAAAGCGTCTCTAATGTTGTAGATACAGAGTGCGTAGTGAATTGATAACACCAACGCTATACGACAATAATAATGTTCATAATTCTTATTCCCCACCTTATAGAAAATATCAATTGTACAACATGAAAATAATCCTTCATCGCTTTTAACAATACTTTAAATTCTAATGATGAAAATATGTTTACATGTTCCATATCTAACTTTTCTATTTTTGAATCTGTGATTATATAGGATTAGCAATAATAAAATCTCATTTCACAAAGTCAGTAAATAAAACAAATGTACATATTAAAAAATAAAATAAAAAATACATTAATTTATGTGCATGTCCATACAAAAGCATTTTTCGAGACTGCAAGTAATGATTTCGAGTACGTCTGATTAAAACTTTAAATGTCATTTGGAATTCAATATCTTTAATAAAAAACATTCCTTAAAAAAATTAATAGATAATTTTGATTTAATCTAAAAAATGTTATATCATTATCAATGAAGTCAATAGCTTTTAAATTACTGAACATATCGTTCAATTTTATTTTGTAATTAATTCGTTCGTTTACTAAAAATAAAATAGAAGCAAAAATAATTCTAAATCGAATGGGAATCAAATAAATTATTATAAATTACGGTCGAAACTAATTCTTTATAATAGTAATCGAGGTCAATTTTGTTTCCATTGCTCTTGGTTTAGTGGAAATTCCGATAGATGGCGACATCGTTATTGCACTGATTTCAAAGATTTTTTACTTTGGGCTTGTGAAAGCAAAATGGATACTTTAAAAATATTGGAACAGTATCAAATTCGGTGCTTTTAATGCAGCATTTTTACACCTTTTTCAACTCAAGGCACTTAAAATGATTCTATAATACATGCGGCACACAAAAGAGCCAAAATTATCTCGGCACACCCTCCCACAAAGTATTGCGGCACACCTGTAGAGCCTTCATAACACACCGGTTGAAAAACACCAATTTAATAACTACTCTATAAAACGTAATTAAATAAAATTAACCAAACACTTCCAAATGTTGAGATGTTCCATTGAAAGTAACACATATTCAAGTAATGCTAACTTGGACACTGCACTATTTCCATTGAATTTATCAATATGAAATGAGGAATAATTATGTTTATACTTATTTATAAATACTTCATAAACAATGTATGACATTGAATGAGGAACTATATACAATTTAATGCAATAGCAAGGTTGAAAACCACCAATATAGTATGTCACGTAATTTTACAAATGAATTTTTGAAATGCTCTGATAAAGCGATTCCTTCACTTGATTATGATTCGTTTTTTTTTATATTTGGAACCTGTATCATACTTATAGAAAGCGGAACTTGAAATAAACTTCTCATCATTCCAATAATATTTTAACGATAATTAATAGATAAAACTCGAACTAACATTAGCGAACACAGGTTTTCATTTCACAATCTTGTACACGTATAAGAGCATATTTGATTAAAGTACAATATAGATCCTGGATTTGAAGGATTTCATTTGTGAGCGTGCCATTCGCTTCTATTGCAGGAGTTGTTGAGGAGTGGCACATGTCAAATATTCGAGTTAAAATATTTGCACACTAGGGGGTCTCAAAAACAGGATTACTAATAGCTAGGTTATCAATATCCTTATAGAATCGTCGTGAATATAAAAGTATTTCATTTGATTCACCTATAGGTAATAATTGACTTGAATTCAAGAAATAATAATTTGCACGTAGTTGTTTCAAATACTATTTTGTTACAATGTTTTGAGTCAGTTACATATGCAAACTTTAACTAGATTTAGAATTATCATCTGCCTTGTCAACTAGGCTACAGGTCAGCAGTTCTGGAAAATTTAGTGTTTGTTTATTTTAATAAATCTGATTTTAAAAGAAAATTTATTAAGGTCGGCTCCCACTCGCCTAGAAATTCCAGAACTTTAACGAAAGAACACCTGTTGCGTTACGGAATTTTGTTATAAATTAAAATCTTTGAAATATTTTTTAAAGTAAAGTCAATTAATTATTTATCAGTTTTTTTTAAAGCCAAACTGGATGTTCAAATTCTGCAGTACAAAACGTGTGTTTTGTGCGGGGATGATAAACTAGGATATGATTCAAAAAAATTACTAAAAAAGCCGATGAAAAAATAACCGATGTTATAGCTAGGTGTGTATCCAAAATCCAAAGTGAAATTTAAGGGGCGTGTTCCTGTTTCATGCGAAAAGTGGTCAACCTACATAAACTGACCAAACTGCCTGAATATTTAAATGGCTAAAGCTGCGAACAAAGCAAGGTTAAAGTAAACTATACAGGTTGAGACATAAATGTGTATTATGCGTCACTAGTTAACAATTATTTCACACACAAAGTAAGTTATGCATAGGATACTTGACAAACTTTTGTAATTTACTGCAATTCAAACTTCAGTAATGGTTTTGGGAATCGCCCTTACCAATTAGTATGTCACAATAAACATTAATATTCCTGTCATCCAATGTTGCTACAAATTTACTTATTTTAGAAGTTTCCCACTTTTAAATTGTATAGCTGCTTTGGAAAACTACATTTAAAATTCATTCCATGCTTATCAAACCAGAAAAGAATTGGGGAAAAAGCAAAAAATCAAATATTTCAGAGCAGTTTTAGAAAAAGTTGGAATGAGTTCCTAAAACAGCAAAACATTAAAAAATATTCTTAAAAACATTTTTCCAGGGTAAATTCTAGACAGTGTAGGGGAGGATCGATCCAACAACAATGACAAATTTCACTATTTCCTTGCACATTTATTTCGAGAGGAATTTTGTGTATATTTTTTTGTGATGGCACTTGTTGTGCAAAATTTCTTTAGTAGTTTTAGATCCGTGAGTGTACCACAACAAGGCCATTTCTGTGGATTTTCCATCGTGAGTGTTATGTGTAATCAAGGCGCGACTCGAAAAATGCTAAATCCCCCTGCCATCTTCAGGGTGAACAAAAAATGTGATCCTAAAATTTCTGAAAATTTAGAGGCCGTTTCACTTGCCATGGGGTAATCTAATTCATAGTTTACGAAGCTGTTTTCTTCTATGTTGCAATAATGGTATTATGGTAGTCTAAGTTTTTAAGCAACTCAAAACAATTAAATTCTTCGAACAGGTCTAAGCAAGGTATGGGTGAATTAAAAATCTAGGTTAATCAAGTTAATACGGCAATCACTCTATAATTATAACTCCTAAAATGTTAATTCGATAGCAAAAACTTGGTTTCTAATTTTGTTAATTAGCATATCATTACG
Organism: Julus scanicus; assembly: GCA_034698625.1. Taxonomy (NCBI): domain Eukaryota; kingdom Metazoa; phylum Arthropoda; class Diplopoda; order Julida; family Julidae; genus Julus; species Julus scanicus. The sequence continues at coordinate 26,197 of JAQGBW010000946.1, read as the reverse complement.
CATGTGTTTGAATGCACTGACAGCTCAGAAAAGCAAATTTGAAATGCTGGTCCCTACCCATCTAGTAATCTTGAAAAATAATCACGACCGAATTTGAAACGTTTCAAGGTGTAGCCCATGCTAAAAAAGCGTAGAAAATCTTGTATTGTAGTTAGACATGCTGCTGCATAAGATACAAAATCGTTTTCATTTTTATTTTGCTAAGCATTATTTTTAAAAGTTTCATTTAACATTAAATACAATTAAATGACATAATATTCTCCATTTTAATGACATATTCACACAAAAATTCCAAGATGATTTTACTTTACCAAATTCACTACCTAGCAAGTGTTATCGTCTTTGTGACCATGGCCAATTATAATTCTTTCTGGCGTCACCACCTTTAAAAAAAAGCACACAAAACATTTTGGTTTGCATTTCTTCCAAAGGTGTATGGTGGTTTTTTTTGTTTTTTTTCTCAGGTGGACTAACGAATGACTATTTTACATAGTCCTACTTGCGTGCAGGTGGCATAACTTCTCTGGGTTCTGATATCCACGAATGCCATCTTTTCAAAAATAAAAGTTGGAATATTATTATATTTATTAAGCATTTTGAAAATAATTTACATATTTAATCAATAACTTTAGATTATAACTTACAGATGTACTAGCCATTTCATTTGCATTGTTATTTATTCTTATTTCTCTTCTTGTGAAACTTAAATTATGTAGGTCTAGGCTGGTATACGTTTAAAATATGTAACACAATCTTCAATATGCTAGTGGGCGACCCAGCAGGGTTATTGTTATGACCTGGATTTGTCCCTTGTCTTTGTATACCATTGCAAAGTAAAGTGAAGTTGGACTTACATAGGGAAATATTAACGAAAAAAACTCAAACATTATGTGAAACAACTTTTTAGTTTTCTGTAAATTTCGATAATCTTAACGAGATCGACATTTTAACACGTGATTAAATGTATAATTTTGTTTTAATACACAAAATATCTTAGTAAGATGTGAAGCTAATAAAACTTATATGGAGCAAATAAAAAATATACCTGTTAGCGTTATTGTAAATTAGATCATACTTTATATAAGTATTAAATCCTATTAAAACTTTGAAAAAAAAGCTTGAGGGACACTGTATTTCTAAAACATTAAAAAAAGTGAAAGTTTAGGCCTACTTTCACTGAAACTTTCTCGACCTTCATGAAAGCTGATACGCCTTATTTAATAATCCTAAATTCAGATAAAATATTCAGAATTTTCATAGGGAGGATGAGGAAAATGAATTGCGTTGGAAGCATGAGCAGTCTTAGAAGTCTAGTCTTATACCTGCATTTTCTCACAGTAATATAATGTTAAGGTGTCAGGTTGATCTCATTTTAAGAGAAACTTTTTTTTAAGCTGAAAGACCCCACAGAAATTATATAGGTCAGACTGGCGTCAGCACAAAAACATAAACAAAAAAAATAAAAAAAACACCAGGTGGAGGGGTCGGTAGAATCTATTTTTTTAAAACTTTTTTTCTCTCTTAACTGTTATAAGGCTATTTGGAAAAGTGAAAAAAATCTCTGGGACGGGAGTCATTATTGTCAAGCTGTCTTTCTTCAAATTTGCACAAAGAAAGTTTTTCTACACGAACAATAAAATGCCAAAGTTGACGTTTCGTTGATGGAAGTGAAGGTATTAATTACCCATTCATTGTACCCTTCACAAATGATAAGTTTCCCCCTTTAATTTTGGTTTGTAATCATATTTGACTTACTCGTCTCATGTTATTCTTTTGACATGTTAATATTGTTTATATTTTGGACATGCAAAATGATGCAATAAAAGTAATTCTAAATTACAATTTAGTAATTGTATTCAATAAGACAATAGATTTAAAATCCAATGTATTATACATAGCAGGAAATCATTCGGAAAATGTTATACTTTAATGCCAACTACAGTGAAGAAAGAGCATTTTCTTATGTGAAAGTAAAATACAAGTAAATACTTTTAAATTTAGTGAAAGTGACTGCTAAGTGCCTTTTTCCTTTAACATTTCACTTACATACATGCATATATACATATATACATACATACATACATATATACATACATACATGCATATATACATACATACATGCATATACTAGGAGAAAAAACTTTACGATATTCAGTAATTAGAAAATATTTTGAATGGAATTTTATGCTCAACAATAATTATAGTTTTAATAAAAAAGCTATCCATTTTAGCACAGCTTTCTTGATGACTATGAATTTGAGCTCGAAATGAATTCCTGCTACTTCATGTTATCAATATTTGTCATCAATTAGAATGAAGTAAAGAGTCGTGGGTTTAAATTAGTAACTATGGTAATTGACAATCAAGGAATTAAGTGCATAATCATCGAAACGAAATTTTGAAACATGTTTTTTTGCTTGAAAATTATCACTATGATTTATTTGTAGAATTTCCAATAATTGCATTTAAAATTTATAGTTACTAACTACTATTAAATACGTTAGACCAAAAGTTATAAGAAGCAAAATGAAATAGTTAATAGCAGCATGGGTTGGGATAAATTTACAACTTGCATGTGCTTATAAGGTGCGCCCTCCATAAAATTCCCCAGAACGGCCCAAGCATATCTTTGATTTTTACCAGTAGATCTTGAGATTAATTTAAATGCATCGCACACTTTCAGGCATATATAAAAGCAAAAAATTAGCATTCAATGCACAATAAGCTGTCGGTAATTAAACCGCTTAAAAAAACAGAGCAACCTAAATATCACAAACAAGCTTGATAGATGACTGCGCTACAATAGAGCTTCAATGCCATCCAAACCATCCCAATTTTAATTGCATCCTTTTTTTGAAAATATTGCCTACAAGTATATAATTCTAATATATAGACATAGCTTTGGGTATTTTTCAAACGTATTTTGATGAGAGCTATCAAAGGGTGTGGTCTTATTGCAGTTGTGTGCAAATGATTGAAATATTTTCATTGCAAGACAACTTTTGATAGTACGTCTAGGTTAAGTCCCCACAATCATCACTCACGGAAACATACCAAAATCTGTGCCTTGCCCAAAGGCTAAAACCTTGTATTTTTTAATATCAAGGATGCATTTGCTCTCACGTATACCCCACATTCTAAAACATTGCCCCATAATGCCACAAAAAGATTAACTAAAGACTCATTTAGACTAAGAAAATTGCACAAAACTGAAATTATTTCTAAAAACGCGGCACAGTAAGACAAATCACGTTACCCATAAAATTTCATGGCATAAACTTTAGCAACCGCTACCATTTAAGTAGCAGGATGCATTTTTTCATATAACTCATCGGTTAACTTGTTAAAACGTTAACGTTAATTACCAAAATAAAAAACTGGCTAACCTTCCGCTCTGACAGTTTAGAAATCAGATCATTCTTGTCCTTGATTACACTGGGTATTATAGATTAGATAAAATTTAATAAAATTTGTCTAATAAAACGTGATGTGTTTATTGCCATGTTAAATCCCCAAGAAAAGGTTGGTGTACAATGCATGGATGAAATTACGAATGTTTAATTAAAATTAAATGGGGTTTTACACCAATTTTTTCTTCAGAGACAGACAATTATTCTCCTTACACAAATCTCAAAAGTCGTTACTGCTTAATCCCATATGCACGAAGGACATGCACACATTTCGCTAATGCACAGAGGCCCAAAGAATAACCCAATTTTGGACAATTGTGTAGCGCCATCTATGGTTACAAACGTTATGGGAAAAAAAGAGCAGTGGCGCCATGCACATGACGTCTGAATACGAATACATAAATTATTTTCAATAAGACAATGCATTCCCATTAATTATTGAATGATTCGACTTAACCAGCTGCGGATTAAGTAGATGAATTATATATACTAGTTTTTTTAATAATAAAAAAATACGCATGTACCTTCAAAATTGCTTGAAATTAAGCAAATTGGCTGAATTTGAATATTGTTTACAACGTTTCAAGTAAAATTTGGAAACAACCACAAAGAAATGCACGACTGACCATGATATAGCCATTTAACAAACATTGTATTCTAGCATTTCAAAAAGTCGGAATTTAAGTGAATTTGCGGACGGATATGGCCTATAAAACAATCGTAAATTTAAACCAAAAACTGTTTTCGAAAACAAAGTATTTGTATAGTCCTATCAAAACCTAAAGCTAAAGAAAATCAACTCGCTTATTTATGACAACCTTTAATACACATATAGAAGCACGAAAAAAAAAAAAAAAAACTGCAGCTTTATTGTAAATTAAAGCCTAATTGGGCCCCCAAATGGCTAAACATGAGCTCATAACTCAACCAATAAACATCGTTTTCCATTGGAATAGCCTTTTTAAATTTCAACTATGGTAAAGTTTCAGAAAGGACAATGAAATGGAATTGGTACAACGATCAGGTTTACGTGTACATTGACTTGCAGAAATCATTTGAAATGTGCCAATACAAAATAATTGCAATCTCATGTGGTATAAACAACACCAGTTCGTGACCAAAAATTTAAAACCATACGAATGGCGGAATTTTATTTGAAATTTAACGCCCATTCAAAAATCACATGGTAATACAGCCTGTATATATGAAAGCGAGGCTAATCACTCTCAACATGGAAAAACTAAACACGAGAAAATGCAGTTTTAAGTATTTTATGGATCAGATAATTCCTATGTTATCATTACAGTGATCAACTAAAATTTGTATTTATGCTTTATGCACATTTCACAACCTCTCAATTTATTTAGGATTCATTTTATAGAAATTATAATTGACCAATTAAAAATTCTATATTTCTAAAACATGACTAAAATACGATACATGTAATGGAGAGCAACTGAAATAGTTTTAATATATTGTATTTTTTTATTACTTCTATGTTGATTGAATTTTAAAATATAAATAAATAAATAAATACTATATAAAAAGATCATGTACAAATAGAAAGTGGTGTTTACTTTGTAAAACTATTAATATGTGCCCACCTCCCCCCTACAAACTGCAACATTTTTATGGAAATTATAGAATGCCGAAGTAGGCGGAAAGTTCCCGCAATATGGGGTATTTTTCAAAGCTTTTCATGAAACAAATACATAATAAGCAGACCCGTTTACATAATTCATGCTTGATATTTTGCTTGAGATATGGACCATAAGCTATACAACCTCATTCTCAACAGGCATTTCAAATGCATAAGCAGACGCAGTAGACCACAAGTATAAATTACTGAAATAAATCAACAATCTCATCACCCATTACTGATTGACATTTCTAGCAGTTGACAGACAATTTAAGAACAAAATTTAGAAGACTAATAAAGAAATGCACGAGATATCTTTACATCTTCATCAAATACTTTCCCATTTGGTGATCCAGTTCTGCCAAATAAAAGAAATAGGCCTTGAGTAACTTTTTAATTCTATTCAGAACTCTTCCTTAGCAAGAATGCGAAAGCATGCAGCTCCTGTCTTTCATGAACATGGCTTATTTGATAATGGCAGGGAGACACCTGCTACTTAATTGCATCTAGGATTATACTTTCGATAGTCAATCATTGTCATTGGTGGAGGTTGGTTGTAACAAAGAGAAAAAAAAAACAGGGACACCATCGAAAAAAATAGGAATAACAGGTTTCGTAAGTAGATGGGTAGGCTTGAAGCAGGAGCGAAACACTGACACATTTCAGGTGAGAACCGATGGTAACCACATTGGCATCTTTTCATATTAAAAATCGTGGATATAAGCCACGTTTGAATTTCGATTAACATATTTGAAGGATTTAAAATATGCATCAATGAGCATGAAAGAATGAAAACGTTTGTGTTGCAGGTGTTGTTTCATATACATCACAACACTTGAACAAAAATACAAAATGTTTGTTTCCCTTATAATATCCATTAGTACACTGCGAGTCATAAAAAAGTAGAACCCAATAAAAAAAATCACAAATTCGTGATAAATGCTTCGATTTAAATGAAATGTGGCACTTACATAGGACAATAGTGCAGGAACAAAAACTTGTTTCGGACATCAGACAAATCTCGGATTTTTTTCATTTTTTAACAAGTTCGTTCACTCTGCTCAAGAAACAGCTAGTTGAACCGCTGCAACGGGAAAGTGAAACGTCACAGTTCGTCGAACCCGAACACTGGTCTCCAAAAAGTCTGGACTTGAATCCAGTGGACTACAAAATTCGGGGAATTCTCCAGGAAAAGGTTTACGAATCGAAGCTTAATAATATCGAAGACTTGAAACCAAAAATTCGACGAACTCGACGAGCGTATAATTTTCATTTAAATCGAAGCATTTTTCACGAATTTGTGATTATTTTTATTGGGTTCTACTGTTTTATGACTCACAGTGTAGATGCATATTAATGCTGCCCCTGAAATTCGTTCAAATTACAAGTGTAATTTTCAGATGTGATGGTTCAGACAATGGTTATAATGCATCTCTTTGTTATAAACATACCAAATTAGATAAAATCGCTCATTCATACAACATCCATGAACAAGATAAGATTCTTGTCAGGGTCAGTGATATTTGCAAGAACCACAAAACGACTATATAAGTGTTAAATGGGATGTTCAATTTAAGCAATGCAGTAATGTGAGACATCAATTATTCACAAGAATAGATCTTCATCCTTATTTTTAACAATAGTCGCCAATTAAAATTCGTATAGGCAAATAAATGTCTGAACGTGGAGAAAAACTAATTAAAATTAAGTGCGAGCATGCATAGTTGCATATTGAGGGTATAACCTTAAATAGTCTTCACAAAAGCTTACAGCTGAGCAGAATTTGCCTACAGGTCAAGCAATTTACTTATTCCTTCGAATTTAGATGGAAACTAATAATTAAACAGGCAATTATTTGTGTTTTCTTAACAGATTGTGTTTTATAATCTGTCTGTGTTGAACGGGTTACATTGTACAGTGATCGACCCATTAAACTTGGTTTCAGGTTCCGCTTACAAAAGTTTGCCGACGTTTTATCGAAAAAATGCTTGTGTATCAATTTCCACATTCGATAAACTCCATTTTAAAGATCAAATGTTTAAAAAGATGTTATCTGAACAATTGTTTATATGCAAATTAAGTATCTAGATATTTATGATTTTTTTAAATATTTATTTATTGGGAATTGGGAAAAAAAGATAACCCAATTTACACAATCCGGTTATTGAATTAAATTTCTGTCGCAATAAACAGCTGAATTTATGTACAGTTTGGTGGTTAATTGGAAAAACATCTGCAGCTACGCAGCCCATATCATTTTAATACAAACTACATTCTTGAAGTTTTTGTGACAAAAATCTTTAATGAGGAGAAAGTAATAATTTTAAACATAAAACAGTCAAAAATTACTTTTTCCGCATTAATGATTTGTTTCAAATATTTCCTCTTTTTCGACCATTTTTTGGATTATCTTGAATTTTTGATCATTAGCAGCAATAATACTGCAATTTAAGATTAACGTCTAAATAAACAAATCTTGTACGAAAACATCAATTCATCATAAGCTTATCACAGTCTGGTATTGAATCAAGCAGGTCACTTCCTGCACGATAAGACATGTTATAAGGTAATAATTTCATGCTTTTGGAATAAAAAAAAGCAATCTTTTCATCTTAGTTGAAATCAAAAATGAAGAATTATGTAAGCTTTCCTAGAGAAAGGTAGGGGGCGTAATCACTAAAACGAACTTTACTGATAATTGCACTAAGTTCGTTTGGATGTTATTTTCTTTGTAAACGTGAAGCTTACAAAAAAGTTGAGAAAGGTGGGTCAGTATTACTTTTTTTTTAAACTTTCGCTTGCTAGCAATCTTCTTTGTTGAATTATTCACGCGTTTTTTTGTGCAGTTTTCACCTAAATTTCACTTCCCTGTGGACCACACATCCAAAACGTGAATACCGTAACAAGTTTAGTGATGTCTTTTGTTATATTAGAAAATGCCGCCAGCCAAACCTGCTGGTGTTCTAGACATGCCTATATTGAATATATTGCAGTTTTCTAAGAATTGGCCATGTTAAATACACGAGAACTCCCCAAAATAAGAAAAAAAATTGTCTTGTGATTGTACCTCCTCCCCTACAATAGATGTTCGTACCTTTGGCAATGAATTCAAATAGTGAAAGTGACGACCATAAAGTTGTGCCCGCTATTTAGCAAGAATTAGCAGTCAATAAATTCTATCAATGACTGCAGTTAAAAGTTTAAGAAAAAAAAATACTTTGATGAAAAGCAAGTGAAAAAAGGATTTCTTTTTTAGCTTGTACAATAGCATTGAATGAATATAAAGGTGTACACTACAAACCAATAATTTAAAATTCAATGTCGAATATAATTTCTTTATAATGAAGGCCGATTAATAGCCTGTGAAAGGTTGTTTATAGAGGTGAATGCTACAAACAAAGGACCAAAATATTTCCTAAAGTTAACTAGCATACGGTGAGTCTACTGTTCTACAATCAATAAAAGCAATTGCTGCATTGAATTTGATATTGTTTTATAATTACGTTTTATATTACGTATTATATTATACGTATGTATAATATAGGCATTTATGAATGTTTACATATTCAATAAGATGGGTTTTGCTAAGTGTTGCACAAAAGAATTTTATGTTATGTACCTACTCGTTAAGTAGACAGTTTTAATGAAGTCTTTACAATTTTTTTATTTGCAGCAGATCTAATATATCGCAGAATTGTGTTTTCACACACATAAACCACATTATGTTGAATTCATTCGATGTTATAACAAATATTTCTAACTTAATAAGATCAATATATTTATACAGTGTCCATAGAAGTTTTAATCACTATTTGGAATATCGTTGTTATATGATAAGAACAGATTGAAGATTTGCATTTGTTAAAATATAAAAATTAAGCCATACTAAAGAAATACCCACCAGCAATTCATTTTTTTGGGTGGTAAAATGTTGGCCACATCACTTAAGCAGCATACATTTTTAAGAAATAAAACAAAAGAAGGCTTAAGGTGCACAATGTGACCACAAGTGATGAAAAGCAGAAAAGCCATATGGACCTTGGTATTTGCCCCAGTTTCCCCATCATTTTTTTACCTCCTGAGGCTTAAGGGGATTACAGAAGAGATACCGAGGCAAGCACCTCGTTTTTCTTGCCTTCTAGCCTAAAAATCCATGAAAAATAAAGTTTGAGTCGTGATTAGCCTTAGCACCACTCCCTTCCGTATTCGCTTATAGTGAAACTGTAATTCACTTTCTTCTTATTGTGGGCAGACAATCCCCTCAAAGAAAAAAGATGTTATTAACAATAAATATCCCATTTCCAAAGCAGCAAAGAGCCAACGCGTCCACCTTGAATAGTTATTGCAGCAATTTTGCGAAAGTAGTACAAGTTTCTTAAAGAGATCAGACAAAGCAGATCATTATCTGGCGGTGATTAAATTTGCATTTCGTTAAAATCTCACCGAAGATTATGCCTTTTCATACAAGTACGGTTTTCTAGTAAATTTACATATCAGTAATTTTCTTGTACTAATTTCAAATGCTGATTCAAAATGATAGCAATTGCCTGCAGTTTGGACAAGTTCTCACATGTCTTTGTCGATTAAAATACCATTGCAATGGCATTGACTACAACGATGTACATTTTTTTATGCGATAAAATGTGATTCCCATCAAGGAAAATGCGAGCTTTGTATAAAAACCATAATTGAAGCTTTAATTTCGTCTCTACGGCAAACGGCCATAAAAATGCACTTAACATTAAGATAAAAATTAATATATAATAAAAAACAACATAACATAAAAAAAACATTGAGAGCAGTCAAAACAAGCCTCCTTCATTAAAGAAATCTCATCATCCATTTTTAATACCGTATTTAAAATTAATAACTGCTTAACACACGAAAGGAATGAAAATATGAAATATTAAAGAATGCAAAGAAAAAATAACAATAACAAACGCTGGTTATTAGAAGGTTGAAAAACACGGATCTATGGAATAAAAAATTCCAAAAATATAAGACTAATAGCCAACGATTTATATACTGTCTGGTGAGAATATTGTCAAAAGCGTATATACTAGCTTAGTAAAAATAATTTAATGATATAATCGATACAAAATGACATTAAATTATTTCCTGTTTTTACGTAAGAAATCTGCATTCATTAAAGAATGATTTTTTTTTAAAGATGACTAACTGAACCGATAGAGAATTACGTGTCTTGATGTGAACAAGTTGATGTTTAACTTATTAACATAAAATCTGTAGGAGCTAAGAAAGTTATAGGTTTTGTCTAAGAATATTTTATCTAAAAATCGACAAACTTAAGAAATCACGTTTTGCAGAAAACATGGGTAAAATGCTTCGTTTTGTTGTTACTATCAGATTCTAGCTACATACAGGTTCATACAAGATTAATAGCCATTTTTCATTGAAATATGTAAACTGTCAATTCAAATTGAAGGCTATATATGCACGTATAACGAGAATGTAAATCCATCCCACAATACAGTCATAAATTGTACTTTATCATTCCAGTATGCCCGTTTCTAGTATACGTGTAACGCATATATATTTTTTTCGTCAATATCTGCATAAATTATGTACTAGTATACACAGACTTATTTTTTGTAAAGAAAATTGTTTACATCAAATCTCATTAGCTTAAGTTACTTTAGAAGACATAATTTCAAATATTGTTAATTTATATTTACATTTAAAATTTCAAACATCACTATTAAGCATTTTAACATATTCAAAAAAAGTAACGTTTGTATTATTTACAAACACCTTTCGTATTCCGATAAAAATCACGAATAAAATAGTGAAATAGGTAAGTGAAATGCAGTCACCCTGAATTGAAGGTAGGCTAGTGATCCCCAACATTGTGCTCAGATAAACTCATAGTCAGGTACAAAGTTTGAGATAAAAGGCCAAGGTTTCGGGTAGAATGGGTACTGTTTCTAGGATTTGCCATTAAGATAAATCCAAGTACAACACCTTCAGTATTTCTATATGAACAGGGAGGATCTGGGAATAACAATAAAAAATGAGCGATAGGGCTTGAAATCTGCATCCGGAATTCCCCACCCATGCTTTTAAATTCATTTATCATAAAAGTATGAAGGCGGATTTTAGCGATAACCCTAAAATAATTGTCATTTACAAATAACAAAAATAGGCAAACTCAAAATAGCTTTTTGAAAACAACAAATTTGACTTGAACATGGGCAGTGCTTCTAGTCGTTTTGTGAGCACATAGCATATTAATCAATATTGAACAAATATTAGTATAATATCTTCAAATAATAATGATAATATTAATAACACTTTGTCGGTGTTTCCAAAACTAATGTAACGTAATCCATTTATCGATAAGTAACGTTATAAAAAACTAAAAATCAATAATTCAAACTGTGATCCATGCAGTCGGATAAAATTTAAACCTGTGTCAATTCTTAACTTTTTCGATACAAGTTCGATACAACTTGGTATTACTAATAAGAAATCACACATTCGAATATTGTAGAATGGAAAATACTTATAGCCAAGTACATACATAATAAGATAATAACCCAATTTCCTCACCATACATAAGCCATATGAAATATGTATACATACATTCACAAACTGTGCAAAATAGGATAACCCAATTTTACTTACCATACATCAGCTATATGAAATGTAAAATATAATATATCCATGTATATATACGTCTTTTTAATTTTTAAATTGTATAGCACATGTTTCACGCATGGAATTACTGCATGTTTTGTCATTATACTGTATTATATTTTAGCAACGGTATCAAGCGTGAAATATGCTGAAAATATAAAAAAAAAATATAAAAAAATTTAAAGGGAGTATAATCACGCCAACATATATGAAGTATGGACTACTCTGATGCAATTTAGGGATGAAGATTTCATATTATCTAAGGTAGCCCAACAATAGGATGGGTCTAGAAAAGTTTAAACATCCCAATTATGGCGACCTTTTTCGTTTAACCAACATCAAAGTAACTATTTTGGGCGATGACACATTTTTTAACTCTGACTCAACAAGCTCTCTATAATTTTATTCATATCTGTGTTAACAATAAGACGATATACCCTTTCAAACTCGTTTAGCCTAAATGGATATGCAAAAACGCTCCGCCTGCAGACAGCGAAGTTATTAATTTTTTTTTTAAAAACTAAGCAATTAAAACTTTTAGAAATACCGGAAATTCGTTGGTAATTTTAAAACTAAAGAGCTAATAAAACTACTTCATTACAACTGGCAAACGAATTCTGCAAAATTAGTTTAAATAACTAATTAAATGCATTTAAAAAGACCGCAATTCCATGCATGCTGACAATAATTAATAACAAATTACAGCTATTGTTCATGCGAGACTCATAAAACAAATACACCAGCCTTGTAAATAACGATAATGCGGTCGATATGGCACAATTGTTCTTAAGCCTGAAACTAAAAATGTTTCAGGTTGCACGAAAAAGGGTAGTAAAAGATAGGGAAAGTCAACGCCTCGCTATTCAAAACCGTAAAAAACCCCAACAGATACTAATCAAAATTCAAATCATTTTTTCTTATTATCAACTTATGGATGTGAAGACTACAAACGGATGGACCAGTAAGATTCAAGGCGTTCGAAGATGTTCGAGGAGTGGTTAGTAAAAGGCTGAGCATAACTAAAGACATCATATTGGACCAGGTCAAGGCTCGATCCTAACGAAAATGGTATAAAAGGAGAGAGAGATCCGAAAGGAGTTATCAGAACACAAAGTGTTCATTCGGATATCACACAAGCATTCCTCTTGCAACGTTTGCTATTAACAAAGGAGAAAACAATGAAAGCTGTGGTAAGTTATACTTTCGATACCATCATGTATTCTAATTCAATCCTGATATTTAATCCTAACTTAAAAATCTATGCCTACACTAAGTAGGTGCAGATCCGCATTAAACCCTTTTTAAGTTATGGTGGTGCATCAAGAACCTTGATGAACATTTAATTTGACCAACCCCAACCTACAGAAAGGCGATGCCTGGACACCACCTCCTTTCCCTCCCCCTCACATCCTCAATAACTTAAACGTTTAAGAAACTGGTCAACTCCCCTGGACTTGAAAACGATGTCACATTGTTAAATAAGTAATACCTTATAAAGAGCCAACTTTAAAATTCCATTTAATTCAATTTTAATCAGCACTGCAGTTAAAAGTAGAGAAGGAAGGTGGGGCAATGCAACTTGTAAGATTTTATGGATTTGACATTTTATTTATTTTAATAATTGGATTTAGTTTAAACCTAAATATTTATTAATTAAAAAAGATCACATTATTACCATTTCTATGCAATCATTCTTAATCATAATTTACATTATCATCGAAATGCTATCAATAGAATTAATATTTTCAGAATTTGATTTTCATTTCGTTAGTAGAGGAGGCTTTAAATGCTCCCCCTTTAAGATAGTTTTTTTAGCAATGCTTCTAAACTAGAGCATATTGAGGAGAACCTTTTAAGTTGCATGTTACCCCTACCATATAACTTGCCAAGTGCGCCATCTAGAGTACCAACTTTGAGTTTAAAGTAAAAAACTAATCAGTTTTCTTAGAAACGCCTCTTGGTCTTATTTCCTAAGTTCACCAATTCCCATTCAAAGCAAATGTTCCGGATTTTCCTGAACCTATAATGCAAATTAAGAATCTTACTATTTCTGCTCCTAGGTTATTCTTATAGCTCTGATGGGGGTGGCCTACTGTGTCCCAACCGGGAAGAGTGGCTATGCTGCATACTCTGCACCTAGCCACTACGCCCCCGCCACCTACCAAGCATACGCTCCGGCTTATGCACCATCCAGGGCCTATTACTCATCGGGACCAGTTGTGACGGGCACCCTGCACCACTCCCAAGACACCCATGGTCAATACAACTTTGGCTACAGCAGTTCTGATGGACAGGCCAAGAGCGAGTCCCGGGAGGGTGATGGCGACGTCTCTGGCTCTTACAGCTACATTTCCCCTGAAGGCCAGAAGATCCAACTTGCCTACAAGGCCGGTCGAGGTGGCTTCGAAGCCTCTGGTGACCACTTGCCCCAAGCCCCAGAAGTCCCAGATCTGCCTGATGATCTCGCAGAAGCCTACCGTGAAGCCCATGGACGCCTCGCTCAAGCTTATGCCGAGTCCAGCCAACGACGAGGCCCATATGCTGCTGATGGAGCTTACAGGACCTACTCTGCTGGAGCAGCTGACAGCCGTTACACTGCCGGTTACGATGATGGCTCCTACAGACCATCAGGAGATGATGGTGCTTACAGGGAACACGAAGTCTCCCGTTACACCCAAGGATACGATGATGGTTCCTACAAGCCAGCCCACAGCTCCTCCTACAGAACCTACAGCACTTACGCCGTGGCTGCACCCGCTTTCCCAGCCCCATCTGCTTACAGAGCCCATGGTGCAGGAGCCTCTGGAGCCTACGGTGCAGGAGCCTCTGGAGCCTACGGTGCAGGAGCCTCTGGAGCCTACGGTGCAGGAGCCTCTGGAGCCTACCAGGCCTACTCTGCTCCATCAGCTCCATCTCGTGGCCAATATGGTTCCGTCAGCTATTCTACCAACATTGGTGGTGTAGCTGCTGCAGCACCAGGCCCTGCTTCAGCACCACTGGCTTATGCACCAGCCTCTGGCACCAAGAAGAGTTCTTACGCCTACCACGGTTAACCATCTACGGATTTTTATGGAAAAAAAAGCATGACGCCTAATTTAAAAAAAAAACTACATATATCTATTGTTATATCGCATTATACAGTTTTGAAACAGCGAGCGTTGCGAATTTTATATTTTTGACATACATGTATCGTTGTAAATTCTGCACGAGAGCGACCTCGGTGACGTTTTAATAAAACAGCATTTGAAAAATAACGTTGTTCTGGTTATTCCATATATGAAAGAATAATTAAATTGAAGTTACGCCCTATTTATGGAAATATTTTATAACAAGATAACATTTACTATGTCCACAGAAAGGGATAATGTGCGTATACATTCTCAAACCACTTCTATTAAATACCAGTCAGTTAATAAATTTAACTGAAATTACATTACAGTAAGATATGGTTTCATTTTAAAACTGCTTCGTTTATAAAATTTCAACCATTTCATGATAACAATTTATCGTTATATGATTAAAATATGTTAGTAAAATATTTGAGTACTCAAGTTTTTCAGAAGTTACATTTGAGATAACTAGTTTGATAAATATTAATAAAAGAAATTTTGGACAAAAGCACAGTAATTTTCCATGATGAAAAGCCACATTTCTAAATAGTTGCACAGCTGTTGATAGTGTAACACCATTTACCGGTCTCAACAAGAACTCACCGATATCGGCTATTCATTAAATTTAGTTCAGTAGATCATTTAGAATATGCTTTCATTTCATCTTGTCACCAAGGGTAGCCGTAATAATTATACGACTTCCTCTAATACGTACTCTGTAACATTGATAATAACTAGTTTCTTTTTTTTTCTTTGCAGCAGACAAGTTTTTATGATACTAAATTAAATTTTGACCAATATTAAAATTTGTTCTTGTCTATTAAGCACAAGTTGACTGTGAAGAAAACTATGTGCTTTCAAATATAATAAATTATGCAAATTGTTGCATATACTAGTGCTGTGCGATCTGATTATTTTTGTTGCCATAGGCATTCGATGAAAACTAGGTTTACACTCATTAGAATACCTGTCACATGTAGGACTAGTCATGAATTAACGATTGATCTCCATAAAGATGCCCAAAACCCTAAAACAAATAATGAATTCAGCCTAAATCTACCGTAATTTTACCTTTCAATTCAAATATCAATATGACGATTGTGTTAAAAACCCTTTAGAACTCGTTATCTGAATCCACATGTCAATATACATATAAATGCTAACTTAAAAAAGGTGAAATGGTTCAAACTTTTTGAAAAAAAAGCGTTTTCTGAAAATTGCCATCTGGTCTTGCCATCTGGTCTGATCTTATTTAAACAAGTATTTTAATGGTTTTAAATTGGAAATTGGTGTAATAGAAGCGGATTTCCCCCACATAAACTGATTTTCAAATAACTAGTATAAAGACAGTAATTTTTTATGATCATCGTGTACTTGCCCTTCAGACACATTCATAAATGTGATTTTTTGATGGAATGAGACCACAGAATATCATGAATAAAATACACCTGAAACAAAAGTTTGTTTATAAAATTTTCGACAAAGAAATTCTTTTAAGAAAGTTCTATTCTGCAAATCGTTTCTAAACACTACATCTGACTACATGTTGCAGATTTTGCCTATACATAGCTGGTTTGCATTTTTTAATACACTGTAGAATAATACAGCCATTGATAAAACTTGCTTTGAGTAAGTATTTCTATGTTAACACATTTTAAGATGTATCGAGTATATAGGGTTGCATACCTTCCCAAAACAATGTTATTATTAAAATATTAATATATATATATTTATAATAAGCAACCACATTTATCAGGTATCGCAAATTTCATTGTGAAACACCTTTTTTTTTCTTGCGAAATAAAAGTGTTAATAATGCGGCCTAGCAAACTAACACGTCAATATATTACGACAGTAGCATTTTTTGAAAAAAAAAAAAAAAAAAAAAATCCTTATTTTATTCTGCGGTTGGTATAAGAATTCAATAATTAGAGCTTACTCAGATAACGACAGACTCGTGGAAAAGCGTGGTTTGTATACAGGCCCACATAATTAATTAATTGTCATTTCTGCATAAAAGCAGCTTCAACCATACTCGTGTTCCAAACACATAGCCTACATAAAGAGGCATTCAGGGCATCATATTGGCAAACTAGGTCACATTCACCTTTGTCGCAATGCACCACACCTTGAAGAAATGGGAAAATCAGTGCTTTTAACATGTCGCTTTCACTTAAATTAAGTTGTTAGAAAATAAAATAAAAATAAATAAATGCAAATGTCGACTGTAAAACGTGAAATATCGCTCGTTTTTAGAAATGCAAATGAAGACTAATTAAGCTTACTCCACTTATAGAAAACACGACATTTAGCACAGTATGGCTTAATAAAATGCTAAATGTAGATTAAATAATCATGTCGTGCTTTGCAAATTAACACGGAAGAGACAATTTAGTAGTACTGTACATTTTAACCATCAAGGATTGTAAGAAATACATATTTATCATACATTGTAATTGTCATTAAGACTACATTTAAATACGAATAAATATAAATAAATATACTTGTTTATTTATACGGACATTTTTATTATGAAATAATAGTAATACACCGCAATAAGTACACAGTATTGTCATCTCAAGGGCTTAAAAACAAATAATAGATGTACCATTTCACAGGACATAGATAAAATCACTATCTTAAAATTTATTTCTAAGATTTCCCTGCTATTTTATATCAGCAACACTATTAATAAAAATGGTGAGTAATAATAATAGTAATAATGTCGACAAATAAAAATAAATACTAATATCAATAGACCAAATTATATTTCTATTTATTCTTTGCAATAATTTTCAATTCTTGCGTCATTTGACAAACTACAAGATACGGTAGATATATTTGAATACATGTATTGTATTAATTCATTATTTATAACTTCAATTTCAGTAAATTTACTTTTTAATTCGCCCAAAGAAAGTTTCAAGATACATTTAAAAAGAGGAAATTCATACATATCTAATATAATTAAAGATATTTAAGAAATAAAGTTCAGGAATTATATTTGAAATTGTTAGTTGTATCTGAACTTAAATAAAAAAATAAAAAGGAAGAGATTATAGAAAATACACCTAAGGACAAATGGTTTACTTTCGGGAAAAAAAATTGAAAGTATCATCCAACATTTGCCCTTCGGAAAACACCCTCACTTGCGTTTTAGGATAAATGAAAAAAAGGAACAGTAAGGAGGGGCCTTTTCGATGTGAAAAAAAATAAGATGAGCTATGAATGGTCGATATTGTTATTCTAAATAACATTATTATATTAGTTCAAGGACCATGTTCAGAAAATTGTATAAAAGGGCCTTACATTACAGCAAATATCACAATCACTTCAACTAGTACGTCAATTGGATATTCGTGTACCAATCTTAAAGAATCATGAGGGTCTTCGTAAGTAATAACTGCAGAAGCTCACAGATGAAAACTGCATAAAATCAAATACATTGGTCAGTAATTCTAATTATTTGCTTCCATTTTTTTCTAGATTATTTTTTGCGCAGTTTTGGGAGCAACATTTGGCGCCCCATTTGGAGATTATGGACAGTATGTCGCAGCACCTGTCCAATACTACGCTAAACCAGTATTCACCCAAGTTCCGGTCAACGCACCTATCGTTACTGGCAGCTTGCAACACACCCTGGATACCTTAGGCCAATACAAGTATGTCTACAGCAGCACTGATGGACAAAGCAAAACTGAGCATAGAGAACTCGATGGAGGAGTATCTGGTCAATTCAGCTATATGTCACCTGAAGGTAATTATGTAATTTAGTGTTGAATTCAACGATTTAAATTCCATGACAATCAACTTTTATACAAATTAAATTTTATTCAAATGCTTGAATATAATAACTGAAGTACTATGAAGTAAACTCTAAAATGTAATTATAATTAAAACCTTTTTTCACCAGGTACACCAATCGCCCTGTCTTACATCGCTGATAAAGACGGATTCCGTCCTTCCGGTAACCATTTGCCAGTAGCACCAGAAGCACTACCTATCCCAGCTGATCTTGCTGAAGCATATAGGCAATCCAATGAACGTCTTGCAAATGCCTATGCTGAAGCACGACTTAGAGGAGACGCCGAACATACCGTACCATTAACTTATGCTGTACCACAAAAGCCAACGGTCTACTATTCGGCACAAGCTATGCCACTTAAAAGTGGTTATGCTTTCACTAATACCTATTAAAGATCATCAACATCAATTGTATCTTAACCATGTACCATATTGGAATTTATGTTTCCTCTGTATAATGCATATTACGAATCAGAATAAAGATCAAATATTAACATAACACAGTGGTTTTATATTGCACAAATTTATTTCAGCAATTAACATGTAAGTCTACGATGATAGTTTTGAATTTAACTCTGCTTAATATTTTTGCTTAAATGGAAATGGTTAGACACTAACGTTGGCATGCTCGATGGCAAGTGGGCCCTTGATGAAGTGGGTTACATTAAAACATTTACACCATTAATTTAAAAATACAACAAAAAAATTACAAAATCCTATATAACAATCTGTATTTAAATTTAGTATATGTATACCATCGGTGATCTCTATACAGTATAATTACTAAAAATAAACATGTTTATCAACATTTTCATTGTTCGTTTATTTCATATAAAAATTAAACGATATGCTTGTAGTTGTTGGTGTATCCTTTAGGATATTTAATACAGTTAAGGTTAATAAAACGCGAAGCTAGATTAAGCATGTCATGCGTTGCAAATTAACACAGACAAGACAATTTAGTAATACTATACATTTTAATCTTCCAGGATTGTAAGAAATACGTAGTTTTAATTTGAGGCAATTGTGTTTTGACGAATAAGAATTCATAAAAAGAAAGCATTCATATCGTCGTTAAGTCCTTTATTACAATGTAAACAAATGAAAATAAATACTTATTTAAATGAACTTGCATTGAATTAAATTATGAAATTAACCGTAATAGGTACACGGTAGGTAGTTTCAACCCAAGGGTACTAAAACAATTAAAGCTGCCAAATTTCACAAAAAATGGATAAAATAAATGAAATAATGTACATTTTGATCTATAGGATTGTAAGAAATGCTTGTAGTTTTAATTTGAGGCATTTGTGTTTTGGCGAGTTAGAAGTCATAATAATAAGGCATTGAAATAATCGTCATTAAGTCCATTATTACAAAATAAATAAATAAAAATTAATACTTATTTAGATGCACTACAATTGCATTATGAAAAACACCACAATAGGTACACAGTACTTTAATCTAAAGGGTTCTACAACAAACAATAGATTTAGCATTTTACAAAAAACAAATGCCTAAAATTACTTTCTTATAATTTGTATTTAAGATTTCCCTGCCATATTTTGCTAGCTGCACTATTAACAAAAATGGCGAACAATAATAAAAATAACAACAAGAAGGACAATATTCCATATATATTTCCATTTATCCTTAGAAAAACTTTTCAACTTTTGTATTACTTTAGAACTACAAAACAATGAAATCTGGATAACATTATTTGGATTTAAATATTGCATTTATTCATTATTTAGATCTTTAGCCTCGGAAATAATTAAACTTTAATTAAGTCGAACTTGCTTAAAGAAAGATTAAAAATTAATTTTAAAATGAAGGAAACTACTTGCACATCTATACATGTTAAAATCCATCATATATACAGTGTAGCTAAATAATAGAATTAAATAAGTTATTTGAAAAATAAAGATTAACATTATTATGTTTGAAAGTTGTTAGTCGAATCGGAAATTGCATGCATTTTAAAATAAAAAATAAACCTATAACCTATATTCCAGTTTACTTTAGGGAAAAAGTGAAAATAAGTGAAAAAATAAAAAAATGAAAGTAACATCTAATGTTTGACCTTCGGAACACACCCTCTTGCTTTTTAGGATAAATGAAAAAAGGACCAGTAAGGAGGGGCCTTTTCGATGTGAAAAAAATAAGATGGGCTATGAATGGCTGATATTGTCATCCCAAATAACATTATTATATTAGTTCAAGGACCCATGTTCAGAAAGTTGTATAAAAGGGCCTCACATCACAGCAAACATCACAATCACTTCATCTAGTACATCAATTGGATACTTGTGTACTATCCTTAAAGAATCATGAAGATCTTCGTAAGTAAAAACTTCTGAAGTTCACAGATGGAAATTGCATGAAATCAAATACATTGGTAAGTAATTTTGTCGTCTTACATTTCTTCTAGATTATTTTGTGCGCAATTTTGGGAGCAACACTTGGTGCACCATGGGGAGGTTATGGACAATATGTCGCAGCACCTGTCCAATTCTACGCTAAGCCAGTATTCACCCAAGTTCCGGTCAACGCACCTGCCGTCACTGGCAGCTTGCAACACACCCTGGATACCTTGGGCCAATACAAGTATACCTACAGCAGCACTGATGGACAAAGCAAAACTGAGCATAGAGAACTCGATGGAGGAGTATCTGGTCAATTCAGCTATATGTCACCTGAAGGTAATTATGTAATTTAGTGTTGAATTCAACGATTTAAATTCCATGACAATCAACTTTTATACAAATTAAATTTTATTCAAATGCTTGAATATAATAACTGAAGTACTATGAAGTAAACTCTAAAATGTAATTATAATTAAAACCTTTTTTCACCAGGTACACCAATCGCCCTGTCTTACATCGCTGATAAAGACGGATTCCGTCCTTCCGGTAACCATTTGCCAGTAGCACCAGAAGCACTACCTATCCCAGCTGATCTTGCTGAAGCATATAGGCAATCCAATGAACGTCTTGCAAATGCCTATGCTGAAGCACGACTTAGAGGAGATACCGAACAAACCGTACCAATAACTTATGCTGTACCACCAAAGTCGATGGTCTACTACGCGGCACCAGCTATTCCTCTTAAAAGTGGTTATGCTTTCACTAATACCTATTAAAGATCATCAACATTAATTGTTAACTTAACCATGTACCATATTGGAATTTGTTTCCTCTGTATAATGCATATTGCGAATCAGAATAAAGATCAAATATTAACATAATTCAATGCTCGATATCTTATACAAACCTATTTCACCAATTAGCATGCAAGTCTACTGGTAAATACAAGTCGACGATGATAGTTTTACAGTTATTTTGAAACTTTTTACTATTTTTGCTTAAACGAAAATGGTTAGACACTTCAATTTAGTGATGGACTGACCAGGGTGTCAGCTTGCCTGATGGTAAGTGGGCCCCTGATAAAGTGGGTATCCTTAAAAATTTTCAAACAAATTAAAAATCCAATTATATTAATCTGTATTTACAGTCGGTAATATATGCATTAGAATTATGAAAATTAACATACTTCTCAAAAAGCTTAATTTTACTTTACATCCTTAATTGTACCTTGATATCATAGCTATTCATATAAAATACAGCCAACATAAACGAAGAAAATAAAAGAGGAGCACAAATCTGATTACAATATTAATTCAAAAAGTAATTGAATGTTCACGTGAACTGAACAGTGCATCATAAAACTTATGCTAAAACTCATTTTAATAATTTAACTTAATTTACTGGAAATTGTACATATTAACTGATTTTACTCGTCTCAAATTAGTTATTGTTTATGTCTGCAGCTAAAACAGCATTTACACACTTCATGATTCCAAAAAATGTATTGTAGCATAATAAAATATATACTTATTACATGTGCATTATTTTACTGACTATTAAAGCTATACTATACTAACATGAAGGAATGTTATGTGCCGAAAATATAAAGTTATACAGATTACTAATTATTAAATAACAAATTAACAAGATATCTGCTTACTAGACAAAGATCTAATTACATATTATTAAAATTAGCGATGGAGATGTCGTCCTTCAGAGGTAAAGGTTGTTCAAAAAAGAAAACATGATACATATGTACTGCAGTATACTGCAGAGTAGCTGCTGCTATGACATATATACTGTTCAAAATTGAAGTTCTTAAGGATTTCTGGATGATATATTATACAGGCGTGTAATTATAGTTTCAAATATTGACAGGAATTGTGAGACCTTCTTTAAAGATGACCTTCCTACAATAAACCTACCAATATATACCTACGTTTCAATAAACTGTGGTTAAGTTATGAATTTTAACGCATGGTGTATAACACGCAATATAACACGTTTAAGGTCAACACATCAGGGTAAACTATATATTTCGTAAATAAAATTTTTATAACTTTATTGAAAAAAAATTGAATTTAAGACGATTACTCTCACTAGCTATTAAGGAACTTTCGCAAGACACGAAGATCACTGGGAAGGTAAATGGATAACCTAGAATTGGGAAGACTGTAAAGCATCTGCACAATCATCAAAAGGGAAAAGAGTAACCTTGCAAATAATGGCTGTAATGTCAAGATAAATAGGGCACAAGGCTTTTCGAACAAAAAAAACCGAGGGGAGATTCCTAAAGAAAAAAAAAGACAGACTTTTAGTGGACGCCTTAGAGAATAAGAACACAAATTCGTGGAAAAAATGCATTGGAGATTGATATTAAAAAAACACATGGTCTGGTATTTATATTTTCATGGACTAGATTGATTTTAATGGCAAGCATGCCTTCAGCATTTTAGAGCAATTCAGTTCAAATGCAGAATTTCATCATAAAAAATAATGATTCCTATTTCATATAAAACTTAATTTAAACAAAAATATATTTGGTTAATATATTTAATTTAATGCTTGAAATCATTACTGTAGGTCAACAAAGATGAATAATGTGACAGGAAAACAAGCTTTTCAAGATTTGATGAATGTGCGGTTGACGGGCAAATCAACCTTAAGGAACTAAATGCAAACCATTCATACTAAAATCGATACAATTAGTTACAAACAGAAACAATGACATATTTCAAATTGTCTTCAGGCGTTAACAGTTAAATATAACCACAATTATTAACATAAAGCTTCTGAACCACACTTAAAACAATTTATAATTTATACAAGAAAACTTTAAATTACTTCCAATTTCTTTAAATCAAGATAATTGAAGAATTACTTTAAACAAAGTTGTATTATCTACTCAATACGAGCATTGTATACGTATTTTATTGCGAATTTGGTTTTATTTGTGATGTGCTTCAATAGCTTTGTTAATAATAGCTTACATGTAGATATATATAATTAAAACTGGAAAAATCCAGACAATGGTGAGCGAAACCTATAATAAAAAATTTCAGAAAAACCGTTATTTCTAAATTATGCATTTTTTTTCTACGTATAGAAAAAGCGTCACAAAACTTCACCTTGGACAGTACGTAAAATGCCATTTTTTTTTTTAGTTTTGAAAAAGTGACCTTAGAATGTTTCCAATGGACCAGTCAGAAAGAGGCCTTTGCAGAAAAAAATAACGACATCACATAGGAGTGGCTGGAATCTTCTTACAGCAGACTAACGAAAATTACATTAGGTCAAGGCCCAACATCTGGACAATTATATATAAGGACCAAAACATCTCAACAAACATCATCACACCACATTTGGATATCTGTGCAGTCTTCAGCTTGTGAACTTTCGGAAACATGAAGACCATTGTAAGTTCTCTTATGCTTTTCTTTTTGCTTTTCTCTATCCAGCAGTCTGTTTAGTTTTCTATACAATTTCATCTGAAATTTCGAATTTGACGCTGAATTCGCATGATACGTTAACTTAGTAGTAAATCCCTTAGAAATAATTGTGAAAGTATCATGTACTGAAGTTTAGAGAAATGTCGACTTATAAGCCGAATAAGTGGCATAGAAGCATATTCTGGGATATATTTTAAAACATATCTATATTAAAAACTTAACAACAGATATACAGATTTTAATTTACATATTATAGTTTAATGCAGCGCTCACTCAAAGACAACACAAAGAAAGATTTTACTTGACAAATTTGATGATACTGGAAATCCTAAGTAAAAATGAAACGAATGGCTTATTATAAATGTGCGCCTCTTAACGTCTAAAAAAAACAATAATAACATGTCTTTTTTCAATTAGACATATTGCTGAAACATTGTAATTTTAAAAACAATCATGTCAATCAAAGTCACTTTGAGACATTAAAGAAGCAGTCAAATTATCAGTTCCATTGCTGAAATGTTTAGTGTGAATGCGATTCTCTTCAATTCTTTCATAAATTACGAAAAAAAAAAAAAAAAAAAAAAATGCAATTTTCAATACAAGTTACTTAGAGATTCAGATGCACTTTAAATAAGATGCCTCATTGGTAAACGTATTGGCCAATGAGACTGAATTATTCTTGTCCATCATTTCCGCAAGCTAAACATTTTTTATGTCTACAAAAAAGTGGCTTACCATGGGCGGTACCGATATCATGGTCTACGAGATAAACCTTACATACTGATTCCAAATCGCTAGCTTATAAAAAAAATGTAGCAAAATATACAAACATGGAAAATTCATCACCAGTTCCAGATAAAAAAAAATAATAAAAAGCGTCAATGTTCTACATTGTTGATTTCAATAAGCGAGCACCATCAAACCATGTATGAATCACTAATGTCTTTGTTTGTATTTGTAGTTCATTATCTGTGCCATTTTTGGGGCGACTCTTGCCATGCCCAATGGCAAGAGCTGGAATATTCCAGCCCGGGCTCCAGAGGTCCATACCTTCCAAGTGGCAACCCCTGTCCAACGTGTTGAGTATGTTTCCAGACCAGTCATGACCGAATACAGAGTTGAGGGCCCACGCATTACCGGAAGCCTTTACAAAACCATGGACACCTACGGTCAATACAAGTATGGTTACAGCAGCAGCGATGGACAAGCCAAGACCGAACACCGGATGACTGACGGTGGAGTGTCCGGTCACTTCAGCTACCAAAGCCCCGAAGGAAAGACCATTTCCCTCGCCTATCTCGCTGACAAGGACGGGTTCCGACCAGTTGGTGACCATCTTCCGGTGGCTCCAGAGGTACCACCGATGCCAGCGGATCTTGCGGCAGCTTACAAAGAGTCCAACGACCGTTTGGCTAAAGCCCATGAAGAAGCCCGTCTGAGAGGCGATACAGAGTTCAGCGACGATGGATCATACAAGGCAGAGGTGAAAGTTGGTATTCCAGAAACCAAATACTATCAAACCTACGTTCAACATGTTCCAGTTGTGGCTGCCCCAACGATGTACACCTACCAAACAAAGAATGTTTACAAGGCACCCGCTGTTGCTGCACCAGCACCACAACCTAAACCTGTTGAATACAAGTCCATCTCTTACACTGCTGAATTAAGCGCCCCTGCACCAGTCACAACATACAAGACCTACAGTGCTGCCCTTCCCACCAAGAGCATCTACATTGCACCTGCTGTTGCTGCACCAGCACCA